>JADGJF010000604.1:0-17328 GCA_027596845.1 Quaeritorhiza haematococci | reverse complement strand
ATCCACAACCCCCACCTTCCCGACCTTCCCCTGTGATGCTTTTGAAGCGCTTGGAGTCTCAAACTTCTGGAATAGCCATAGCCAACAGAGATAGGCAACCAAGTCTTCGACTTTTGACAGACGTTTCTTTGCTCCATTCGACTCCTTCCATCACATGTGGCGATGCGCTCGCAAATTGGCGGAGAGATCAAGTAGCGTCGTGAAACACCTGGCGTGAAACCGGAGTAGCGCTCCCGTATTCCGTCGCGAAACGATGAAAAATAATTTTGCCCTTCTTATCAGTTTGCGTCGCTGGTGGGCGACATCCAGGGCGACATTTCGATCTTTTGGGTTTTTGATCATGTTCCTACGAGGAAATCTGGGCAACAGGTTGAGGTCGGCCAGATAAGAAGGGTGAATTTTTCTTATGGAAAAGGATGATCAGCGACAAGAAATCAAAAGACAGAAGCGCGACGGAATTCCATGTTGGGCGAAAAATTACGGAAGGTTTCTATACTCGATCGCCGCTCTGCATCTTTTGGGAGAGATTCCCGCCAGGTCCTCGGCATGTCTCTGAAGAACATGGAAAGTTCTTTGCTGTCTTGCTTTCTTTGGTTCTAGAATCTGTGATGCACCATGGCGGTTTGAACTCAGCTTTGAACTTACTGTTACTATCAGTCCACCAGGTCCTGTGCATCCGAAAACGGTCTCCATCATCGTAGGGTGGTGAATGAAGGTTTACATTAATAAACTCGTTCAGACCGTTCTTACTTCCTCCAAGTATGTACGAAACGGCCTTTCCACTATCGATCAGAAGGGATGCCACAATGTGTGTTTCCGATATCTCTCAAAGATGGAATCTTGGAGGGGGTAGTTTCTTTCGCATTTCCGTCGCCATCTTTCAAATCGCCTTTTGACCGGCACAAAACGTGCGCTTGCGAGCGCTTGCGGAATTTTTTCAGGCATTGCTTGGCTCGCACATGGAGGATCTTATGGCACTCGGTTCCTCTCTTGGGCCTTGATGAACGATCTTGTGATTTGAACTCACCTTTTGGCAGTCGCAGAGATCTAACCACTATCTTGCCACTTGGAACATGTACATGGTCTCACACGGGTGGGATCGAAAGCGGCCATTCCAGTTTCATTTTTGAGTTTTCGCGCATGGATATCAAGGGATTTCCTTCCTTGAGTTCGAAGCAGATAGAACCACAATCCTTTCCAGCTCTCTACGGCTCTGCCAGTCATTGCTCTAGCAGGCACCTACATCTGCCTAAACAACTGTATACATTTGAACGGTTGACAAGATTTTTTGCGAAACCACCATTCAAACTCTGACAAACGGGGGGCGGGCGCTGAAGAAAGGAACGGAAAAGAAGACCAATGCAATCAGATTATCTTCCAAAAGTGGGTAACTTTCCGAGAGAAAGGACATAGGTAGTAGCGGTTTCGACGAATGCATCAGATTATCTTCCAAAAGTGGGTAACTTTCCGACAGAAAGGACATAGGTAGTAGCGGTTTCGACCAATGCAATCAGATTATCTTCCAAAAGTGGGTAACTTTCCGAGAGAAAGTACATAGGAAGTAGCGGTTTCGACCTGAAGGAATTTTCCTCCGAGAAAAGTGTGGAAGAGGGACCAGACTGGAGAAACCATGGGCACTGGCAATGGCAATGACTCGAGTCTGACTTCTCTACCAACAGGTCCAACACCGCCAAAAAGCGAAGGAGTCATCCCCGGCAACCCTTCAACGGCACCCATTTATCAGTGGGGGAGCGACAATGCTTGCAACGTTGCAAAGACCTGAAGTGTAAACTAAGACTACGTCCTTCCCATAGCTCGATAGTACAGACCGAAGTGATGTCGAGCTCGGTTAGTATGCCGGTGGAACGAGGAGGTGACAAGGTATGTTGCAGGTCTTTTGGTGTCTTGCATGCGCTCACCCCAACAACTGAGTGAGATTGCTATTAAATGAAATGGTCAGTATGCGGACGGTCATCTTGGATCGTACCGTTTTCGCGTGTGGGCTATAATTTCGAACATTTGTGTAACACATGCTGATTGGAAGGGGTTCCAATCCTGCCAGTTCCAGTCTTTCAAGCCATTTGTCAATCAAAGTTCATAACATTTCAGGTCGGTCGCCTCTGCTTTCGAGTGAGGTTTGTGGCATTTGTGAGCGCTTTTGTTCTCTCTACACTTTAAGGCATGATGCCGAAATGAATTTTTTTAACCCCATTTGATTCAAAGGCGTCGGTATCTGAAAAACGAGAGGATAAAGCAACTTGAAGGATGGGCGGTCTTTTTTCTGTGTGAATCGGTGTCTGACGCTTGCGAAAGTGCCTTCGAAGTGTGTGGTGTGAAGTGCGGCAACGCAAAGACGAGCGAACGTCCCTCAAACCAACAACCCATACCATCTGAATCTCCACCAAAGGTGCACCAGAGGTGGGGGCGATTTTCACCGCCGACCAAACCCACCATCATCGTGGCTCCACCGCACACACATCTCCCTCCGTCTTGTTTGAATATTCACTTGCATACGATATTACCATGGCATCGTTCTAGGCTCGCTTCAGACGCTTCTTCGTCTGTGTTGATCGGAAACTCTGTCGAGGTTGACCCATGGAACTTTGCAAGAACGAAAATGAGAAAACTGACCTCCTTGGATTGAAATTTGTGGAATTTGGATGTACGCTTTGTCTCCGCGTGGAATTCAGTGGTAAAGGATGCGGAAAACCGAGCATGTACCATCTAGTTGGGGTACTTGACACTTGGGATGGCACGCCGTGTCGGCAGGGAAACCAAGGCACCCGTTAATATCGACCAGAGCAGAAAAAGGAAGGCTCAGAGATAAGTTTCATCACGTTGGTGTATTTTACCATCCGCTCAGCTTCTTCTTTTTCCTGGACCTTGACCCTTTTTTGACCTCGATTCCATTTTCACCCAACTTTCGGGCTGCGTCACGGTACTCTTGTCCGTATGCCTTTCGAGGAGAACGCAATCCAGGGCTTCACACCCTTGATCACCAGGTCACGGTGTGGAATATAAATTGAAATGTGAGTTCCTCTGTGCATTCGTTGTAGTTCATTTCTTCTTTTGGAGGATTTTGGAGCATGGCATGCCAATACGAAAGCGGCTGATGAACTGTGCTATTTCTAGCACTGCTCCTAAAGTCTGACTGTTGATAATTTTCCGTCCACACATAGCGCGGTGAACACCAAAATGACGATTTTTAGAGAATCATCCAGGAAAGGCGAGACTACAACGGCGAGGAACCGCATTATCTTGGCCTCGCTTCATACACTTCCCCCACGGGCGACGACATGCTTGGCGACCTGAAGAAGCGGAAACGGGTCAAGGAAACCTGATCTGCCATCAACGACCGAAGAACAACAGCAAAACACACTTTCAGCTATGTTTTCACATCACCCCGCAAGCTCATTCAGATTACCACAGTCGACGTTAACAACAACGAGAAGGGAAGATTTCGGCAACCAACACTGACAGATTTCCTTCCAAACCTCGGTTTTGATGCTGCTGTCCGGAGGCGACCACACCATGATCATGATCGAGACACTGAACACGTGTTGGGACAAACCATTGGAATGGACCAAAGAATTCGAATCTTCCTAGGTGCGGCACAAAAAGCACATTCAAGATGATGAACGGGAAGTCCTTCACAGGCGACCACATAGGGTGCGATCACGACCTGAGGCGGCTGATTTCAACAGAAACATAGAACAGGTCCGCATGCACCCTTCCAAGAGTACACGGATGATAGTGAACTCCGTCCAAGTTTTACGCACAACTTGGAGCCGTATGTATTCCACTTCTTTCTTTGCGGTCTTCTCATGACCATGATTGAGCTTTTTCCTCATTGAAAGGGGCACCTCCTGACGCCAGACGTTGTCGCTGGGAAAGCTGAAGCTCAAATACTTCACAACACAGCCGTCTCGTCTGGACTTTGTGACAAGGGGACTCTGGCGATATGAGATGTTGTGGTGAGCTCGGACGCTGGATTTTGTTGCTGTAAAAGTTGGTGAAGGGCTCATAGCTCAGAACACATCCGTCTCCTCCGGACTTTTTGCAGAACAGGGACTTTGTAAATATGAACGCAAAAACGTCTGCAAGGACTTGATAATGTTCCGGACATGGACACCGTAGCCTCTCTCGGCGCCTGAGGACTGTGAAAAGGACTTTTCCCCGCTGGCTGACTTGCGGCCGGAGACGTCAGGATCATGACGAGGACGGGGGAAAGGAGAAGGGGTAGTGGTGGTGAAGAAAGTAAGTCGCCCGTTCAATTTGTTTATAAAGGACGCGGAGGTCAAGACGACCGCGGGGACAGGGACGGCGGCGATTGGCGCGGTGATCCCTACGGGGAGTGACTGCCGCCGCATCCGTTGCGTCTGGCACATGCTCATGGCACATGCTCAAGTCATGCCAAATGGATTGTGCATATGGTTTGATTTTTGTGTGGCACTGGTGACAGGACTTGCAGTTCGATTCGATCCCCAGGTCCAAAGGATCTCCGCTGTCGAGGTCGCACAACCCCATAAGAATTGGGGCCGGGGGGTGGATATGACGAGTATGACGCGACGTCTTCCATTGGTTCTTGGTATTCCCTTGTTCTGCCGTGAGCGCTCGTCTGCATCCACCCCTTTTTCCCCTCAGAAAAGAACTTTGAAAAAAAATCAATCTTTTGCTTCCCCACCCACCGGATTTCCATATAAACTCGCACCTTTTCGCCAAAATCCCCCCTTTTTTTATCACTTTGAATTCTTCAACTTTGCTCCTCTCCTGCTTTTGCTCTTTTCTCGCCTTCATTCAGCATCTCCCACCCACCTTTGTCTTCCTCCTCTCTCGCCTTCAGCATCTGCCACCCACCCCCTTTCTTTCATGTCTCCCACCTTGAACCTCCCCCCCATCCTCGGTCGTCTTGCTGCTCTCCCAACAGGTACGGTGATCCACACGCTGACTTTGAACGCGTCGTGTCGAAAATGACGTGTCATTTTTGGGTTTCTTCACTGTCGCGTTGCTTTCTTTCAAGTCGCAGTTGGCTCAACTTATCTCAACGAGAGGGGCGAAGAGGGAGAAGAGCGAGGCCTAGATAAGAGGGAAAAGAGGAGGGGGTTGGGAGAAAGAGAATGGTGAGTCACTGCGACTTGACCCAATGGCTCTCTTGATCCGAACAGGGTCTCAGGCCCATCTGGCGGGTGTTGTGCGGCCGCCACGACCAGGCCGGCCGGACGACGACCAGGTAGGCGCCTAAGGGCGCCTTTGATCCATCCGGGCTTTCAGCCCACTGGCAGGAGTTTGCAGCCTGCCGAAGACCGGGAATCCATGACCTCAGCCGCGGGGGCGGCTGTTCCACCTTTTTGGTAAGCTGCACATGGATTGAAAGATGGCTTCTGCATTTGGTTTTGTCTTCGCTGTTTTTTGTATAAACAATACTAACACATTTTTCCGCAACCCTCTTCCCCCTGGGCCTCCAGGGTTGCGGGTACGTTCAATTTCCACTCCGTCTTTGGTGGTTTGTTTCGCGTTTTCGTTTTTCTGCATCACTTACTAATCATTGTGCCTTTCCACCCCCTCTTTTCTCTCCCCCTTTCTCTTCCCTCTCTTCCCCGGATTTCACCGACTTGGAGCCGCAACTCGTCATCTCTGGAACTCCTCGCAAACTACTCATCGCCGCCTTCAAACCCTCGGGATCAATTCAGAATCGCGGAGCTCTCTCTTTGCTGCCACCTCAGGTACCTCATTTTTCTGGATCTTAACTTAGAATGTAGATCTTAGAGCAGAGAAATTGATGTAATATGTAGGAAAGATTCAATAATAAACCAACGTTTACTTTCTACAATATGCAAGCGTCCAAAAAACTCGAAGTTCTTGTCTTTAGCTTTTCCTCTCTTCTTTGTTGTAATTACAGTTTGTGCATTGTTTCCACCTGGCATTACGATTTACGCGGATGCAAACATGAAGGAATGGTATTTGTAGTCGGTGATGTCCAGAAACAGAGGTTTTCGACGTTGCCCAAAGGGCTCGGAGTCTGTCACTGCTCGATCCCAACTCTGAAATGGGTTGATGGAATGCTCAGACGCAGACGTCTTTATTCAAGTGATGATGAATTTGTCTTGCGTATGTTGTCATTCTCATCATTAAGAGAGGGAGCAGATTCTGACCCCTTGGTTTGCTTTCCCGGTGGTAACTGGTAACACACATGCCTTCACTAAAAAAATCGTAGATTTCATTTTCTTTTCCAACTTTCCTTTTTTTGGAAAAAAACTGCAAAATGTTTAGTTGGTTTAGCTGTTTTTGTTACTTGGGCCTCTGCCCGTACTTGGCGGTCGTGGAGCCTCTGACCAAAAGATTATTGGGTTATCCACCGCATCTCCAGTTTATGGACCTGTACCGTCTACTTTGGTTGTAACAACCCACATCGCACATACGATTATTGCCTGATCTTGAATCCATCTCTGTTTGTTGCATAGTAACTTGGTAGAAAGGCAAGACAGGGCATAGATACAGATACATACGCCAAATACAAAAAGAGAACTTCGTCAAACTCATTAGTGTTCGGGGGAACTGAATCAAATTCTTAAGAGAAAACACCAAAAAAAAAGCATAAAGATAAAGTATCCAAAAAGTAAGTTAAAGTTAAGCGCACACAGAAACCATCTTCAAAAATCCAGCACCCACGGCACTACCGAGCAGCATCGCAGGCTGGTCAAACCCATAAACCGTACGCAACAAATCACGCCCCTCAAAGGGGAGTGCCGACTCATCGCCTGTTGTGGTTTTTACGGGGGAAGGAGCCCGTCCGAAACTTACGGACGGCAGCGATCGAGTCGGAAGGCTGTTGAGGGCCTCCGAACGCCGACAACGCCAGCTCCAGCTGATTGTCTTTGTTGGCTCAAGTGATTGAATGACGCCGACAATGCATTGATTGTCAACATCTTCAATCCCAGTCGCCCCTTCCCCACCACTGGAAAAAAACGACCACCGCCCTTATCGATCACGGAAGTGAGTTGTGCCGCGACGATGTCATGCGTGGCGGCAGCAGACTCTTCTTCCTCCTCCTTTGCACCCACTTTGTCTCCCGCATCTACTGCAATCTCGTTCTGGAGGGATTCCAATGGCTCGCCGTGAGATTCACCATAGTCGACCATGGTGGTGTTGGATATGACCGACGTCCTTGCCGAGTTGAATCCACTGCTAACGACGTCGATCACACTTGATCGTGATGATACTGGTGCTGAAAGACATGCCGTAGCAACTGCGTTTGCTGACGACGCCTCGCGACCACCAACCTTCAAACCGATCGCGGCGGCCACATCGGCGGCGAACTTCCTTTGCGCCTCAATATCGGTATTCGTTGTGGAAGCTTTGCCTCCATCTTCAACGGGCTTAGTCGCTTCCGTCTGAGTACGGCGCTGATCATCCTCATCCTCGTCGAAGGCAGTGCCGACTGATGATGCCGAATCAGACATGGCATCTTCGTCGTTATCGTTTTGAGTCACGACAACAATCGTGCTAGCTGAGGTCGAAACAGTGCTCGGACGCAAGCCACCTTCGTCCTCGTTCTCCACGTCCAACGTCGTCAAAGATTCTTGTTTGGTCGGGACATCTAAGTCCCTATCTGGGCCCCTGTCCGCCTGCATTTCGTTTGAATACTCAAAGGCCTGTGCAAGTTCTTCAGGTTCGCTGTGGGCATCCACTTGAGAGTGGACAGCTTCGGTTACTGACACGCCCTCCCGCTTCTGGCTACGTTCCGCTGGTTTGGCCTCTTCAGTCGTTTGGATTTTGGCATCGGGTAGTGATTTTGTGGCATCAATCGTTTCGGGCACCAAGGCATCTCGGCTCTTGATTCCCTCAGCGAGACGCATCACTGCCACTGCCTCTTCTTCTCGAATGCGTCGTTTGATTTCATGAGATCCTTCTAGTTCGTTGATGTGCGAATCGACATCTTGCTGAATCGACTCAAGCACCTGCGAAATCACGACGTCTCGGCCTTCCTGCTCGCGTTCCGCGGACCATTGCGCGAAGCGTGCAACGTCCTCTTCTTCTTTCCTGCGACGCTCCGCTTCTTCAGTTTCTTCAACGTGTTCGATGGCCGTATCAAGGGACTGACGTACCGAGTTGATCAGCTTCGAAACAATGGCATCTCGGCCCTCCCGCTCGCACTCTGGAGCCCGGCGTTCAAACCGCGCTTGTTCTTCCTCCACCAGCATCCGTTCCATATCTCTGGTTTCTTCAACTCTTTCGGTGGCCGCATCGACGTTTTGTTGAACCAAGTCTACAGCATCTCGAACATCCCACTCCTGTTCCGCAGCCTGTTGGGCATAACGACGTGCTGCTTCTTCTTCTTCCTCCTCTTCTTTCCGCTCTCGTTCTTTGCGCTCTTCGGACTGCTGGATGGCTTCATCAACACTCCAAAGAGCCGAATCAATCCGCTCTGAGACAACGGCGTCACGTCCCTGCTGCTCCCGCTCTGCAGCCCAATGCGCGAAGCGTGCAGCGTTTTCCTTCTCCGTTCTCCGGCGCTCAATCTCTTTATATTCTTCCATGTTCCCGATGGCCGTCTCAACATTCCGTTTTATTGAGTCTATCAGCTCAGAGACGAGGGCTTCTCGGCCTTTCAGCTCGCACTCTGCGCCCCACTGCGCAAAGTACTCAGCTTCCTCCTCCTTCTTCTTTCGCCGTTCCGCTTCTTTGGTGCTTTCGATTTGCTGGATAGCCGCATCGGTATTTTGTTGCACCAAAGTGATGACCTCGAAAACTAAGGATTCTCGACCCTCACGCTCCTGTTCCGCTGACTCCTCTTCCTTGAGTCGTCGTGTAATCTCTGTGCTCTCTTCGGCCTCTTGGATAGCTGCATCCGCGTTTCGCTGCACCAAATCAACGAGCTCAGAAATCACTGTGTCTCGTCCTTCCCGCTCACGCTCCGCCGCCCATTGCGCAGATCGTGCGGCTTCTTCCTCCTTGTCTTTTCGGCGTTCGACCTCTCTCGTCTCTTCGATATGTTGAACAGCCGATTCGACGTTCAAGACCATCAAAGAAATAAGCTCAGAGACCACTGCGTCACACGCCTCCCGCTCGTGGCCTACAGCCCATTGCGCCAAACGTGCGGCCTCTTCTTCTTGCATCTTTCGCCGCTCTGCCTCTCTGGTTTCTGCAGCTTCTTGAATCGTTGCTTCCACTTTCTGTTGAATCGATTCCAGCACCAGTGAGATCACAGCATCACGGCTTTCTCGTTCGCACTCCGCAGCCCATTGCGCAAAACGTGCGGCTTCTGCCTCCTCTTGCCTCTTCCGCTCCATCTCTTTTGTCTCTTCGACTTGTTGGATGGGCTCATCGGCGTTCCGTTGGATTAAGCCAATGATCTGAGAGACAACGGCATCACGACCCTCACGTTGATGTTTCTGAGCCCACAAAGCGGCTTCTTCTTCCTCCTCTTCTTTCCTTCTCCGCCGCTCGGCTTCCCGCTCTTCTTCGATTTGCTGGATGGCAGCATCCGCGTTCCGTCGAATCGACTCCATAAGCCGGGAGACCAAGCCATCTCTCTCCTCCTGGTCGCGTCTCCGCCGTTCCATTTCTCGAGCTTCCTCGACCTGTTGAATGCGGTCCGCTACCTGACGTTGAACAAGTCCAATACATCCAGATACGACGATATCTGTCTGCTGCTGTCGCCTCCCCTCAACCTGCCGAGTCTCTTCCCGTCGTTGAGATTCTTTTGCCTCTTCGATGCCTTGGATTCCGGCATCAACGCAACAAGTAAGGGCATCAATCGCTTCGAAAACGCAAACATCGCGTGTTTCACGATATGCATTTTCCTGAGCGAGACGCAAGGCGTTCTCTTCCTGTTCCTCCTGGTTGCTTATGTCCGGCTCAAGCTCTCCAGCTTCAGCATTCTGTTGAATACTCGAATTGACGCCATGTTGAATTGAGTCCATCAGCTCAGAAAGAAGCTCGTCTCGACCCTCTCGTTCGAGTTTCTTTTGCTCCTCGTTTTGTTGAGAGAGGAGCCGTTCCACTTCTGACTGTTGCTGCTGTTCTCGCTGCTGTTGCTGGCACCGTGTTTCGAGTTTGGTTGCTTCCTCAACGTTCTGTATAGAGACATTGACATGACGCAGGATGGCATCAACACATGCGGACACGTTCGTATCATTGGTCCGCTTCATTTCCTGTTCCTCTTTGTGCGGCCGCTTTCGCCGGTCCGCTTCATCTTCTTCATTTGACTGTTGGCTCCACGCATCAACATCCCTCTCGACGTTACCAGCAGCATCACGTGCCTCGTCGTCACTTCCACTTCGAGATTCATCAGAGTATCTCCGCAGCCTTTGCCGTTCAATATACGAGAGAACAAGAACGTCCCGCTCTGTACACTCTTTGCCCTCCCTCTCAAGCTGCAAAAGGCGTTCATGCTCACGCTCCACCTCAGGGTCGACTTCCGTGGGACTATCTCCATCCTCGGAGAGTGCGACTTGGGGGACAGGCTGGGCTTCGTCGGATTTTGCCGATCGCTCCTCAACAACTGATTCTTCTGACGTCTTGACCTCTTGCGAGCTTTGTTCTGGACTGGTCTCGGCATCTTCAATGTGTTCGACTTGGCGCTGGTTGTATCCGCTCGAGACTTCAAGGGCATCGCCACAAGGCATAGCGTGAGTACTTTCGTCATGAGTCCCGTTTTGCGAGCTTTCGGCATCCAAAAGTTTCATTCTTTCGAGGGGCTCAACCGAATCGACGTCCGACGCCAACTCCTCCGGGATTTCCTCATAAGCCCAGTTACCCGAAGGAATATCATCCCAATCATCAGCAAATACCGACGTCTCATCTTGAGCGACCCAACCATGCCGTCCTCCCGTCTGCGCTGATGTACTCGAAATGCTCCCTCGCCGCATCCGCCCAACCAGTCTTGGGATCCTTGATATTCCCAGCCCGACAACAGCGTCTTTGTTGGGTGATGTCGAAGGGGGCGTAATCGGCGGCGTTAAACCATTTTCTGAGCTGGGCGAACTAGCTGCTGAGAGCGCTGGAGAGGAGGAGAGGGCAGGTGAAGCTGAACGAACGGGGATACGAGACTTGGTAAGCGGGAAGGACCATCTTTTTGGGTTGGCGTCATGTGCGGTGCTGCCGTTGATTCTATACGCGGTACTCTCCCCACCATTGTCGGATCGAGGCGATGGAAGGTATCTGGCAGGAGGTGATCCATGCATGGGTTCTTTCCCTTTTGCGGACCCGTTGGTTTGAGGTTTTTCACTACGTTGATGGTAGGCATGTTGTTGTTGGTGATGACGGAGGTGCTGTTCATGTTCGAGAAGAGCGGCGATCTCTTCGTCATTCAAATCTTCTTCGCCGCACGTATGGTGCCAGTGGTGATGATGGTGGTCGTGGCGATGATGATGCCAATCCAGGCCCGGATTCTCATGGTCCCATCCATTCGCCGTGGATATGGACGAAGAAGACGACGAAAATGAAGGAGAAGCGGACACATCACCTTCTGCACCATCTGTCACCGAGGAACGCCTGCTATCCCTCGATCCCCGGCGCTGATGGTACTGCAAAGTGGACGATGGTCTTCTACTATGCAGGAACGGATATGGTTGTTTCAGGGGTTGTGGAGGTTCAGGTGGTAAAGGTGTTTGGCTGAGAGGGAGAGTCGGTCTTGACCGAACGGGTCCTGTTGGTCTCCATATCGGCTGTTTGTTGGAGGCTTTGGCAGCGTTGATTGCATGCAATGTGCTCGCGCTGTAGGCGCGGGGGTAGCTCAGGACCTCTAACCCTTGACGGAGACGCAATTCTCTCCGAAGACGACAAGCTAAACAACCGTGGCGGACGGTGTTGGCTGAGAATGGGATGTGTGGTGTTGTGGTTTCAACGTAAGAGCCGACGGAGGAGGATGCTGTTGATTCTGTGGGTGAACTTGGCGCACTGCCATTCCAATATTGATGACGAAGGAAGGTGGCACTGCTGTTGATGGAAAGACGTGAATCGGAGGACGGAGATCGCCACCGCATCGGGGACATTCGGTTGGGAGACCCAGATCGGCTATCCACAGGGGACGGCAAGGTAGTCGTGCTCGACCTTCTGCTACGGTCATAATCACTTGGATTGCTGCTTCTTGATTTGCTTCTGAGTTTTGCTCGGCTGGAGGCGGTATGAAAGGTGTAGCGCTTTCCTGAAGCGCCGGATGAGGATGCCTGTGACGATGTTAAGGATGGGACGGGTGAAGGTGTGTTTGAGCGCGGGTTGCGATCAGGTCCAGAGGCTGGGCGAAGGTGACTTCTTCCTCGTCCCGAACCGACTCCGGCATCATAGACCGTACCATCGTGACCTCCCATAGATGCAGTCAACACAACCGTCGGCGTGCTTTCCGATAGGTTGTGATGGTCATGGCTCTTCTGCGTGACAGCGGGCGATGTTGTGTTGGTGCCGCTAGATGCCCCTACTCCTAATACCAATTCTTTGACCGACTCAGATGACCCTATGCTCGACATTGTCCCTTCCCCTGGTGCAACAGTTTCATGCTGATGATGGATGTGAAGGTGAAGTTTCTGTTCGTGGCGCTTTCAGTTGAAAAGAATATTCGTTGATGTATTGATGAGGTGGGAGATGTCGGGTTTTGTAGGAGGAATCTCGTCACAAGTTGAACAAATGAGTCCGGGAAGTATTCAGAGGAATAGTAGATACAAATGAGGCTTGATTTGCGGCGCAAAGGTCACGATAAGGAGGTTGAATTTTTCGTTGTTGTTTTTGTATTTGAAGGAGGCGAGCGTGAGGGGCGGGGAGGTTGAAACGTTAGATCATTGATTCAAGAACGTTAGCTGGCAATCTTCAAGTGCAGCGATGGGGTCCCTATCCCCAAACTGAAACAGATAGTTCTTGCAGCTTTTCCCCCAAAAACTTGTGCATAGATACTTACTGCCTATGAGAAAGGTGAGGTTTCCGACAAATAAAGAGTTCTAATGCCTTTGATCACTCCTAGAATGAATTGGCCATCTTCTTTCAAGTTCCAGAGTTGTCGAATTGGAAGGAAAAAAGATGATGATATGGTGTATGCACCTTGATTATTAACAGTACGAGGCCCAAGAATTGGCATTGAGCGGAACCACCATGTGCTAATGACTTGCTACTTGGGACAGCGATTGCATTAATGCCACACCGGCCACCCTCGGAAGTCCCGCATCTGCTCACCTTCTGCAGTTTCGATGGGTGTTTGTTGACCTCACAGGGGCGCTCAGAGACGTTACATCTCCCAACAAAGTTTGGTTTCACAGAATTTACTGTGCTCAGACACATGCTTTGAGGTCTCACCTTCACGGCACGGAAGGAATGACGTCGTTGCCCCCTCCCTCCCGCCACCCGCCGGATCCATGCGGGGCATGCAGGTCACAGGTGTCAGCGTCTTTCAGGGGTGGATATAGGACGGAAAAGGGTACGTCCTGGGAAGGCTGTGGGAACAATGTCTACGCTGACTTGACATTCCATGAATAATGTGTGGGTATGCCACCTCGTCTGGTCTGCAGGCAGGTCTGCAAGCGCGCTCAAAGGGACCAGAAAATCGCACCATCTCAATACTTTATGTAAAAACTTGACATGTACACAGGATACCACATAGCATCTTTTTAATTAGTTGACTTGCCGTTGACAACTTGAAGTAACTGCAGTAGTTCTATGATGCTGTTTATGATATTTAGTCAACAGACAACGGTAATCAGCCAGATTGTGGGCATTTCCAATTCTTCGCAATCTTCTGCTCCTTTTGCGAGGACTCTCCTTGGCGCCTGCTGGCATCGCTCTCCAATATCAAAAATGCCAGGCTCTGATCCCCTAACGGTTTGTGATCGAACGCCAGTGGAAGCAGCCCCTTTGGGACTCAATTACTCAACATGCCTTCTGGGCTAGAATCTCTGCGTGCCCGCTCTGGCGACTTTGGTTTCCTTTCAACGCGTCGTTTCTCTCAACCTGGTTCTGTGTAACAGCGCAACATCAACGTCTGTTTTGGAGAACCCCGCCAACTGAACCACCACTCATCACCAGCAAGCGAACACCACCAGCCATGGCCGGAAGAGGGTTGAACGATGCCGAGGTCACCCAGGAGATGAACAAAATGGTGAGCTAGAACTCGATGCTTCTTACTCTTTTCCAAAATGACACCGAGTATCCGCAACCAAAGACGAGCAATTCCCTACTTGCAAGCATCACAACCACTCGTTCTGATCATCCACTCCTTCGATCCGTTTCCTTATGCACGTTCCCTGTCAAAATGACTGCGGCTTCACCACCAACGCAAAACAGGTCCAGTTCATCAAACAGGAGGCCCTCGAGAAAGCACGTGAAATCAAGGTCAAAGCTGACGAGGAGTTCAACATCGAGAAGGCCAAGCTCGTCAGGCAGGAAACTCTTGCGATCGAGGCGTTCTTCCAAAAGAAGATGAAGCAGACGGAGGTTCAGAGGAAGATGTAAGGACACCAGGAAACTGAGTGGGTGTAGGGGGAAAAGGAGACGGCACACGTGGATGGTGGGGAGATATGTGGCGGAGGACGGTGTGGAGACGCTGATGAGGAGGTGTAATCCTGCGACGTTATGATCGATTTATTTGACTGGAAAGAGGCAGCCTATATCTAATCATGATCTGAACCGGTTTGGCTGTTCTGACTTCTTCCTTTATTCTACTCGTGAATTTGCATAATGGATAGTGCCCAATCCAACCACATCAACAAGTCCCGTTTGAAGGTCCTCCAGGCTCGGCAGCAGATCCTCAACGATCTCGCGCAGGAGGCCCGGTCACGGCTCAAGGGTATCACCAGCGACCCATCCAAGTATCAGCCTTTGTTGCAGGATCTCATTTTGCAGGTATGCCTGAATATGCATGTCTCCTCCTAACGACTTGAAAACTAATGTATTTTCTCCACCGTGGTTGTTTGAAACCTGTTGGCTGGCATTTGCATGCAGGCTTTATTCCAGCTTATGGAAAGCGACGTTAAGCTCCACTGCCGTAAGTCCGACCTCGAAATCGTTAGGAAGGCGGCTGCGGAAGCGGCGGCTGCGTACGACAAGGAGGTGAAGCAGAAGGTCAAGATCACGATCGATGAGGCCAACCCCCTCCCGGAAACAAGGTACAAACAATGTGCTTTCTGAACGACCTTGCGACGTGAAATTCTTCGTGTTCATCATATCCCTGTTCCTTTACAGTGCTGGTGGTGTCGTGCTTTCAGTTATGGAGGGGAGAATCCGGACAGCGAACACATTGGAAGCGCGGTTGGAATTGCTAATGGAACATGTTAGTAAACATCGACATGTCGGTTTTTTGACGTTCTCTGCCACATATCTCTCATTATCCATCTTCCTTCTTTCTTGCAGATGTTGCCTGATATTCGCATCTTGCTTTTCGGTCCCTCTACCACGCGAAAATTCTACAACTAGAATGTTTTTTTGAAGTCATTCAATGCGGCGATGTAGAGAGAGGCGAAAAGTATTCCTTTTCACATTTTTCATGGTTGTTTTTTGATACCCCTCTCTGTCGGTTAGGTCATTCCACACGCCTAAAAAAGGAATTATGCGGAGTTTTCCAACCTTTTGTTTACAATTTTTAATAATGCATGTCTCGTTCATCAATGGTTTGGCGTCAAAAACTGTACAGATCCTTGGTGCTTCTTGGACTTTTTTCATTCCCATTCAGGAACGCGCACTTTGATTTGTCGTGCGGGATCATAGTGATATTCCTCTGTGTCCTCATCGGATTTCCGTTGGTCAGGTCCCCTCTCCCAGACTAAACAAACAAAGTCAATGTCGCTTCCTCCACCGGGACCATCTTCCCTTTTGTTCTCAGCAACAAGTCCATCAACCCCTGCGGACGAGGCTGGGAATTTGTTTGAACTTTCAATGGAAGGAGGAGGAGGAAGCCCGACCATTGGATGATGCCAAGTCGCCACCTTATAGTTGATACCCTGTGCAGAAGACGCCACAAACGCTTTGAGGGTGGAAAGATTTGGCGTGTCCGTATCTGGATGGTTCAGGGCCACGATGACCAGATATGAAGGCGTTGTTATTGGATGATTGCTATGATTATTGCTCGCGGGCGTCATGGGGACGAACATTTGTGTACTGAACTTGTGCCGCTCGAGGAGTCTGTGAGAAAAGAACGGACACACGACAGAAAGGTGTGCTGAGAAAACGGACACACAAACGACCAAGGAAGGGGAGGGAGGAAAAAGGGGGAAGAGGTTGCTGGAAGTAAAAAGACTGATTGGCGGACTACCTTATTGTAAAGGGCAAGACTTTCGTCGGAGTCACCCTAAACACGCACAGGTTCGCCTTTGCCGGTGGATCTTGTAACTCAGGAGTGATGTCGGGAACCCCCGAATCTTTCGTGGGAGATACTGATGAGGAAGAAGCCGAGTTCGATGATGGTGGTGATGTTTGACGGAGGTTGACGAGTTGCGTGATAAAGTTGAAACGTTTGGCCGTCCTGTTGGTGAACCCCCCATGTCAGGCAGAAAAAGGAACAGAACCATGTCCATTATTCCCGTCCTTCTGACTCCTTCCATCAAAGGACTCCACCAAACCCTTCCACCTTTTATGAATCAAAGCACAACAAACAAACCCCAAATCCAAACCCCACTCCCGTCGCGTCTACCCACCCCTGGTTCGCAGAGGTCCCCTGCGTCTGCGGCCGTTCAATTACATCACCATATGGACGGAAAGCCTCAGCTGTGAGTGACTCGGCGTTGATGACAGGTATGGATGGTGCTGGTTTTTGTTTCTTGGGATCCGACGGGGAGGAAGATGAGTCGGCTGTGGAAGGAGCGTCGTCGCCTTGACTGTGTCGCTTCATTTGCGTTGAGTTTGACGGATGTGTTCTGGGACGTGTTACAGAGTTTGGTCGGGGTTCCAAAAGCTCTCCAAATTGTTTATTTACCTTTAGAAGTTCTCTGACCTCCTGGACCCCTCCCATGCACTACTGCTACGTGTTCTGGGGTTTCGCGAAAACGCTTCGTCGGTCGCAGGTCAGAGATTCGTTTCATCATGAATTCTTTGTGGTATCTGTATGAATTGCGTGCATTAGGTCTGAATTTTACATGTTCGCTGTAGAAACGGACACAAAGCCAGTACAGAATTTAGACTTTCTATTTGGGGACTCGGATGCAAGAAAGCTCTATTTTTATTCCTCTATCTATTCTATCCACTCCATCTACTCTCGGCCTATTCTCTTCTATCCAATTCACATCTACCAGAAAGAAAGAAAAAGAAAACATGGGAAGGGAAGGCGATGAAAGTGAACCTGGCGAACTC
Source organism: Quaeritorhiza haematococci (assembly GCA_027596845.1). NCBI lineage: Eukaryota > Fungi > Chytridiomycota > Chytridiomycetes > Quaeritorhizaceae > Quaeritorhiza > Quaeritorhiza haematococci. The sequence continues at coordinate 63 of JADGJF010000604.1, read as the reverse complement.
ATTCCGAGGATTCCAGGGCGGCGATGGTGGCGGTGGAATGCGAGGTAAAGATGGGTCTCCGTG
>JADGJF010000603.1:0-17331 GCA_027596845.1 Quaeritorhiza haematococci | reverse complement strand
AAATTTATTTCATCAAATCCAAACCGGTAAACTGAAGCAAACGTAAAAAGAAAATCGGTGTTAAAAATACGATAATAAAAACAACCCAACACCCCCCCCCCCCTTCACACGAATCTCAAAACGCAACTTCCTTCACGCAGCCACCCAAGTACATACCCTCTTGAAAAGCTTCAAGGAATCCTGCGCATCTTTGGGCGTTCCAGGACCAGCTCCTTCAGCTGGAGTTCGGATATACTTGTTGATCAATGCAGCGTCTGGCCAGTCAGCTTCGGCAGCGATGCAGGTAAAACCTTTCTCGGCAACGAGGCGACGAGTTATGTAAGCTCGCTCTTGCTGAATGCGCAAAAGCCATCAACGAGGAAAGAGTGCATATATATCGATTTTAGGAGGGAGTGGCAATGGAGTTTCGTTCAGAAACATATGTCTGCGACATGGTCGAAAGCAACAATGTCAGAGAGGGTTGAAAGCTTACGTAGAACTCAAGGGTTCCGTGAGAACCATCGCCGATGCAAACGACTCGTGCAGAGCCTGTCGCCAAACAAACGGAATCAGAAATGCAGGTCTGAACACAGTGAACAGAACGTCACAAAAAGCAAAAAAAATCCTGAGCCGGTCCCCTCAATACTAATTCCACATCCAGCGGACATGTCACCTCACCAATTGCATCCAACAACGCATCATAATCCGGTCGCTTCATCGCCGAATTTCCAACATCCAGCTTGATGGCGTTGTCTCGAATGAGTTGGACACCCGGAATTTCTGGCATCTTGTTCCGTTCTCGATCTGACTGTTCGCGTTTTTGACTTGATAATTTCTTAAGAGCCGAATCGTGGTGGCAGATGGATTCGGTATCTTGAACGCGAAGGTCGATAGGTTCGTCGAGTGCCCGGATAGTTGGGGGTGTTGGTAGATGGGGTGATGACTTTTTCGTCGACTTGACGATCGGAGTGAATAAGTTCGAGAAAGTTGTGAGGAAAGTTCAAGTCAAGAACTGGAAAATCGAGAATTGGCATAAATTTGGCGCTTACATAACTTGCGGACCAAATCCTTTGTTCAGGATTGAAAGAAGACAAGGACACCCATCGGAGTACTGAATACTCTGGACAGCCAAAAGGAGCGTGGCCGGAAACAGCACGATGCTCAACAAAAATGACTCGGAAGTTGAGAGACCGTCGGAACATGTAGAACGTGAAGACCCACTCCAACAATTAGAGTCCGAAACTCTGGCCAGGTCACCGGAGTTAAAAACACTGGAAGGCCCGGCACCGCTGGGATACAAAATTGGATTTCTCACAGCAGGAGTTGTTTCCCGCTGATGTCATTTTATGTGGCAGTCCAAACGCGTACGTTCTCAACGGGACCCACGACTCCCACACATAGCGCCACACAAAAGTGACAGTGACCAGGAGAAGAGAGTCAACAACTTGGAACGTCACAAAAGCTTCTAGCTAGCGCTTCGGGGATTTTGAACGCAGGTCAGTACCCATTCCCAAACGGCCTCTCACTCGAAACCACCCCCTTTTCTCACCTCAACACTTTCCGAATGCCAACCGCCTCCGCCAAAGGCAGCTGCAACTACCGCGACCTGCAGTTCTTGCCACACCACACAAACGGCTCTCCCTCCTCATCTTCCTTTCTCCATTACGCTCTGCTTCCCGTCCCTCACCTCCCCCCCCCTCCCTGTAAATTCAAACTCCGACAGGCTCCTTCTTCAATGATCGTCTTTGATCGACAAGCCCTTTTGACGTACTACTGTGCCACCTACATACACAACTTGAGTCATTTCTTAGCAGGTTGCAAATTCTGAGTCGCCGTCACTCGCCGGTTCTCGTTCCTTCGGACCACCCACGCCGCTTCCTCCCTTTTACTTCCCCATCTGCTCAGGGGATCAGAGTCTTATGAAGGATCATGTCCGATAAAAATCACAAACCGAACCGACTCCCTCGAGAATCATCAGCAACTTCATCATTAGTAGCACCGCAAACCAAACCGAAATTACCGGCATCTCACTCACGATACTGCACGAGACTCTCCTTGCGGCGTATTTTCCTCTTCTTTATTTCTCTCGTATCCGCCGCCGGCTTCTACGTTCTCCATACCTGTCCGCAAATCAAGGACTGCTTCCTCCTCAACCGTCACCCGGTACACGTCGTTGAGTGCATTTCGAGAGTTTGGGGAGAGGTTGGTTCGTGCGCAGGGATTCGGACTAGAAAGAACTTCAAGGGGGAAAGAAGGAAAAATGAATCACCAGCCGTTGGGTCCCTTGGAATGCATATCTCAACTCAATTTATGAGCGCTGAAGCTCACAACCTTGGATCAACCTCTCTTTCTCAGGCCCATTCACGCATCACTCATACAGATAGCAAACAAAACATCATGCTGGCGTCTTCTCAGTCAAGACAGAACCAAGTCATTGTCGTAGGGGGTGGTCTCGCGGGGCTCACTTCGGCCATTGAGGCTGCGAGGGCTGGAGCAAAAGTCACACTTCTCGAAAAGGAGAAAAGCGTTGGAGGAAACAGCGCCAAAGCTACCTCTGGTGAGTTCGAGTTGCACTAATTGGGGAAGACGGGGGAAGAAGCTGGAAATCGGAACAGAGGGCATGCGTTCTGATAAATGTTATTATGAGCTTTGGAGGCGTTACCTTACCAACAACTGCCCGGTTCCGTTCTTTCCTGCCATCCAGGAATGAACAGCGTTTTTTCAAAGGCCCAAATGCAAAGAGGTATCAAAGACACATATGAGGCGTTTCAGACTGACACGCTCAGGTGAGTGATTTCCTTTCCATCCGAAAACATGGAGCCGCATCCCCTTCTGTCTGTGGAAACACCATCTCAACCTCATTATCATCCTCACAGATCTGGCAAAGGCCGCTCGGACAAAGAACTCGTCGACACACTCGTCAAGAGCAGTACAGATGCACTCAACTGGATCGAGTCGTTCGGCCTCAAGTTGGATGCGATCTCTCAGTGCGGCGGACACTCGGTATGCGTCAAAATATGCTCCACGTGTTTATCATCGTAATGTTCATTTCTCCATCTAATTTGACGATTATCTCCTGTTTAGTTCCCGAGAACTCACCGGGAAGGTCCCCGACTAGATGGTAAACCTGCTCCTGTTGGATGGGATATTATCCGCACCCTGAAAGACTACGTCTTGACCCAACTATCGAGTGCTTCCGCCGGGGAGGGCAAGGGGTCTGTCGAAGTTATCAATAACGCGCGAGTCGTCGATCTCATCGTTGACGAAGCGGGCGATCAAAGCCGGAAGACGGTGAGAGGAGTCAAGTTCGATCAAGATGGGCAGATCGTCGAAAAGATTGCGGATGCAGTCGTGCTGGCCACTGGGGGGTATGTTTGGTCAGGAACATCATTTTCTACCCCAAGTGACTGTAAACCTAAAAAACTTCACGTTTGTTCACATCAATTAGATTTGCGTGCGACTTCGCCTCCAACGACTCCCTCATACATCAACATGCTCCACACCTTGCTGCTCTTGCCACAACGAACGGGGCATGGGCAACAGGTGACGGAATGAAGATGGGAAATCGCGCAGGAGCGTGGCTTGTGGATATGGATCAGGCAAGTCAAATCCACTGCATCCACCCATTGGCTGGTCATCGCTAATGTTGCATAATTTGCTTCCTTTCGCATCCAGGTCCAAGTCCATCCAACAGGTTTCGTCGACCCTTCCAACCCTACCGCTAAGACCAAATTCCTCGCTCCTGAATCTCTCCGCGGCCATGGCGGAATTCTAATCGACCCAAGAACTTCCCACCGCTTCGTCAACGAACTAGACACCCGCGCCGCCGTCACCAAGGCCATCTTCGAACTCTACACGCCACAAGAATCCTCGTCCAAGTTGCACCCACCCCCAAACGAAGCTAACGCCCTTCTTATCCTCAGCGCAGAATCCGTCCAGCAAGTGGGGCCAGGGAATATCGGGTTTTATAAATCTCGGGGGTTCTTCAAGGTGTATGACGGTGTTGAAGCGATAGCGGCCGGTGAGGGTTTGGATGCATCGGTATTACGGACCGAAATTGAGGAGTACAATGGGGCAGCGAAGGAGGGAAAAGATCGGTTTGGAAAGACGGTATTTCCGGTCTTGATGGATGAGAAGGATGAGTTTTGTAAGTAGGGTTGCGTCCTTTCTTTCGATTGCCTGAAATATTCGGGAGGAGGGGATATATGTATTGTGATGACCGCTGTACCTTTTTATCTAGATCTGCCGCCACTAATAACCCTGCCTCTCCGTCTCATCAACAGATGTCTGCAGAATCACCCCCGTCATCCACTACACGATGGGCGGACTTCGAATAAACAAAGACGCCCAAATCATGTCCTCACTGTCCGCAACGACATCGTCAAGACAACCCATAGCAGGGCTTTATGGTGCCGGAGAAGTCACTGGCGGTATGTCAGGATCTGGGCTCAACTTTCCATTTATTGTCCAGCGCTTCTGTAAGTTACCCTCCATGTACTAATGTGTTTCGTTCCCGATGGCAGGCGTCCATGGCGGAAATAGACTGGCAGGGAATTCCCTCCTCGAATGTGTGGTGTTTGGGAAGATTGCGGGACGCAATGCTGCCACTGCCGGCATCACCACTGGATAAGTTTCATCACTGAAGAATGCGTCTAACTGGGATCCCGTCGTCTTTTCTGTTGCACATTTTTGTACTATATTCATTCTTCCACAGCATCTTGCGAGATATATTTCTGACCTCACGAAATCAAAAACCAATGTAAACTGTATTCAATCCAACATCAGAAACGGCGCCGTCGTTTTGCGCATGTTTTTGCGTAATAGTGTCAAAGTTTGAGGCAAAAACAAACGCAAACGGCATTCGTGTAGAAATATGGCACATGCAAATGTTTCTGGGGATATGGCTTATCCCCTCCTTCCCTTTCTCACCTCCCATCCTGCCTCCACCTACCCAGTCGGCGTTGGTCCCGTTACCCCCCCACCAACCTCCGAACTCACCACCGCATTACTCGTCGTTGTCGTGGTTGTTGCTCCTCCACCTCCACTCCCCTGCCGATCCCTCACCGCCGGCAAAATAAACTTCACCAGCACAATCACAAACACAATAACGATCAACAACGTTATGATTCCACACAGTATCCACGCCATTCTACGCGATTTTTTGCGATACTCCACCGCGTCGTCGAGGTTTTTCACACCGCCTTCGAGGTCGCGGTTGGTTTGATCAACGTGGTTCTCGACGGCTTCAAGTTGGTGTTCTTGGGTCTAGGGGATGGGGTTTGAGGATTTGGAACAGGAAAGATGGTCAGAAGAACGCAGACATCGACAAAGTCCGGCACGCCGACACCAACCGGCCCCAATCCTTGCACTTTCTCCCTCCCCCGCCTACCTCCAACAACATCTGCATATCTTGGTAAAGCCTCAACAACTCTTCGATACTCTGCTCAATCTTCACCAGCTCTTCATGTCTCGACTGAACTTCTTCGAGTTTTCGCTGCTGGTCAATCCGTGAGGAGAGCATTTCTTGTTGGAAGAGGTTCCCGCCGTCGGTGGTGCTGAGAGCATGTTCGATTTCTTCCTGTGTTGCGCTGGGGCGGACTGCCAAGGGAAACGGAAGGGGTTTGTTTCATTAGAGCGCGATGATCTCAACATTGTCCAAGATATGACCGTACGTCGTTACGGATGCCCCCACATGCCTCCATACCATCTGTTTCACTTTCTACCTTTCAACCTCTCCCCCACCTTATCTCTATACTTACCAACCCGATATTGCCTCTCCGCCTGCTGCCGCCTTTGCGCCTTATAACCCTGCTGCAAGGTCCGATACTCATCCGCAATCACCATAAGCTTCTTGGCCAGCGATTTCTGCTGCTCAAACCGGACTTTGCGTTCATCTGCACTCATACGAGGTCCAGGGGAAGAAGATGAGGCGGGTGGAGCCGGTCCGATGGCTCGGATGGATGTTCGTGCGTCGGTGATAAGGATGTCGATTTCAGCCATGATTTGGTCGGCCTGTTTTTGGATGTCTAGAAGGAAAAAGCAAACGAGGACAGTAAGGCGCTGTGGAACGGGGCGATAACGACGAGGCGAGAGATCCTGGCGGGGCCAAAGCGAACATGTGTATGCTACACTGCAAACTCACATTGCGATTGATCAGAGCTGATCTCAATCAATGCGCGCGAATGCAGTTGACTCAGTTCCTGCATCCCTTCCCGGATATTCTGCATAGTTTGGTTGATCCTATCCACCTCGGCCACTACGCTGTTAATTGCCGCCTCGGAGCTGGGTAATGTAGTCATTTCGAAAGAACTGGGTCGACCGAGGGTGGTGCTGCTGGATTGCTGTGATATGTGTGGGAGGATGGATGTGGTTGTCGATGCAGAGGTTGAGGATCAAGTTCAAAAGAATGAAAGAACAAGGGGACCAACGTTCCAACATCCCGATCTTCACTGTAGGACTCTCGAACCACGATATACCTGCAGCTCCTGTAAGCGATCTCTTGCCATCTCGTTCGTCTGATGAGGTGAACAAATAGACGAGGTTGTTTGTTTTCGTTTTCGGAGATTGAGGATGAAAGAGACGAAAATCCCACGCTGTCAAGAAGCCGATGCGCTATTCCCGGATTGAAGTCTCGAGGTTCTGGATCTGCTCTCCCTGCTATGTGCAAGATAAAGCCTTCCCGTGTCTTGTGTGTACTATTTGTATCCGTTCGGTTGATGGTGCAATCGTGGAATGAACGGAAACGGCTCGAACAGAACTTATGTAAGAAATAAAGAGGCGCTGTCAATCCGAGTACTTCGGGCAAGAGGTTTTCACTGAATTGGCTATGTCTGTAGTGCTGTCACTAAGACGAGAAGAAGGGCGGGTAAGGGAATGAGAAAGTGCCGTGCACAAGTTAGTGGAGCATACACAAGCGGTCAGTTCTTCACTGCTTCCCTTTCCCTTGCTCTGTTTCCACACTTCGGGTAACACGTCGCAGTGGACAGTCCAAAGTCTCCTCCAAGTTTAGTGTAATATGATGACCCAACCAGCTTTGTAGTGCATTTCCCGGAAGAACAGAAACCGAGCGCCCAGAATATGAGCAGAGTGTGGCGCCGCTTCGAGGTCACCAATTCTTGAGAAATGTTGCTCGCTGCTTGCTCTGCCGTCTTGCGGCGATTACTCCCCGACTTGAGCTGGAAAACACTGACTTCGCTCACCTGCTTTGAGCTTACCCACACTAGTCACTGTCGTTTCACAAATGGTGTCACACATTTTTCAACTCCGACACTTTTGATGTAAGTCCAGTTCAGTTTCCCCAGCAGAAGAAAATCGACGAACACATGATTCTGATCCATCTCACACATTCATTTTTTCGTCACGAAAAAGCTACTCCTGTATAAAACATACGCATTTCTTTTCTTTCCGTCATTTCCATTCCTTCATTTACATGGTACATACACTTCCTCACAATTCAAACTGCAAACACTTGAGCTACATAAAAACTACAGCAACCGACACAAAAGCTGAGTTATGTACAAGCAACAGGGCCGATCGATTTGATTTGAAGGCCTCACTTCCCTAATTTCATCTGCTGCAACAGTTCCGCAGCACGCTGAGCTTCGGCGATGTGTTTCGCTTCCTCTGGGCTGGCCGGAGTCGCACCCGCACCCGCACCAGCTTTCGCCGCTTCCGCCCATGAACCCGCACCTTTTCCAGGAGTTCCAAGTCCGACACTCGTCGTGGACGTGGTCGTGGTCCCGGCCGCCGTTCTCTCTTGCTCTTTTGCCTCTTTCTGCTTGCCACCCACTTCCACCCCTTCTTCCCTCTTCCTCGCCCTGGCCATCGCCTTCTCCTCCTCTTCTATCCTCGTCCGAGGCGTGGACAAAACAACTTTGATGCATCCCTCTTCCTTACGATCGAAGATGTTGTAGGCCTGGGGGGCTTGCTCGAGCGGCATACGGTGGGTGATGATGAAGGTTGGATCGATGGTACCGTCCTGGATGAGGTTGAGGAGGTGCTTCCAATACTTCTGAACGGGAGTTTGGCCGGCACGCATGGTAAGCCCTATTGAATAAATGAGGAAGAGGTAAGGCGGGGGAAGTTAGTTTCCCGCTTTGTAACGAAGGCTTTGTGGGAAAGGCGTGGTGAGAATATCTGACTTACCCTTCTCCATCAAAGGTCCGATAGGGAACTGGTTGGTGTATCCGATATAGTCCGCGACCACAGAGACGCGTCCAGCCTGAGAATCAGAAGACATCAAGTTTTAGGACATCAATCTCGCCTACTCTCTAAGCCGCAGAGCATCAATGAAGCACATGTGTTGGCTGACTTTCTTTTGTTTACCTTTCTGACAGCGATGATAGCCTCGGTCAAGACGTCGCTCGAGTCTGTCTGCACCATCGTCGCACGTTGGACTCTCTGAAGGGTCGACTTCGCATACCGGAAACCCGCTGCGTCGATGACGACGTCGGGACCGCCTATGGATTAAATGCAACACATCATAAATGTTTAAGCACCATTTTCGACAACATATACCCAATTTCGATCAGGGTCCAACGAAATATCTTAACACAGCTCAAACACAAATGAAGTCTCCCTTACCGGGCATGATGTGCTTCAATGTCGCCAGGACGTCGTGGTCATTGAAATTGATGGTAATAACATCGTGGCCGATTTCTCGAGCTTTCTGAAGGCGGGAGGGTACGTCGTCGATGACGACCACTTGAGAGGCCTTGCGGACGTTACGGGCCAACATCGCCGCGAGGAGACCGACTGGGCCAGCGCCCTTGTTTGTGAAAAGGGGAAGGTTGGGCGGGTGGAAAGAAGTACAAGAGGTACATGCGCAGGAGTGAAGGGGGAAGTAAGTATACAATCTGTAGCAATCGAAGATGCAGATCGATGGAGACGGAGGATTGGCATCCAGCGACACATACCCAGATTGCGACTCGGTCACCTTCGGAAACTGCACCGAGTTCGTTCGCATGCCACGCCTATTTAAATAAGACAATGAGCAACACGCTGGACGTACGAGCCTGGACCAGGCGAAATCGGAGCAAGATAAGGGTGCGAAGTGGCGACACTCACTGTGCAAAGGATATCGGACAAGAAGAGAACCTTCTCATCTGGGATGCCGTCGGGAACGGGGAGGCAACCATTGTCGGCGAAAGGGACGCGGACGTATTCTGCTTGCCCCCCAGGGTAGCCGCTATGAGACATGGAAAGTGAAAACAACATATTAACATTCCAAGTTGCTTCATTCTCACAAATGCAGCTCATCGACCCACAAGGGCCACAACCGAAACTTCCATATCCCGCACTCAGAAACGAAACATAAAACACATACCCGGTCAGATGCGAGTACCCATAGATCCCTGAACATCGAAAACCATACATTTTTTCCATAACCGCCGAGTCATTCGTAGTATCGCACAACGAAAACTCTTGCCGCTTGCAGTAATCACAGGCCCCACAAGAAATGTCGAAGCAGCAGACGACGCGCTGGCCGCGTTTCAGATTTTGGACTTCAGGCCCGACTTCTTCGATGACGCCCTATGTGTGCGGAGAAAATCGGTAATTGGAAGTCAGTTTTCCTGTACATGTTCTTTCGTTACTGGGGCTCAGAGGATCGAGGAGAAAGAAACTCCCCACCGACAAAGACCCTCTTCCCTCTTCCCTTCTTTTCGCTCACACTCACCATGAACTCATGCCCCAAAATATCCCCCTTCTGCATCCCCATAATCTCCTTATGATACAGATGCAAATCACTCCCACAGATACTCGTAGACGTGATCCTGACGATCGCGTCCTTCGGGTCGGTAATCATGGGTTTGAGTACATTCTCAACGCGAACATCTGCCGACCCACGCCAGACGACGGCGAGCATCGTTTCGGACGGGTCGCGTTGCGGTTGAATGGAGACGGAGAGGGGACTGCCGCTGGGATGGTGGGTCCGTTCATGGAGGACAGTCGCGGTGTTCATCATTGAGGAGGCCATGTTTGGATTGGGAAATAGTCGTTGGTATGGTGATTTGGTTTCGCGAACGAGGGTTTTTCTGAAGTGATATCACTTTGGAGGTAGAAACGAAAGCTTGCATCGCTTTTCCGCAATATATTCCCTTGAATTCGTGAGTATCCGGCCTACGTAAGTTACATCTTTCTCCCATCTCCCACTCGCTGATGATTTCATTTGCTTGCCTTTGCTTTCATTTTGGCTTTCTATTCACTTTTTACTTTCATCGGTTTGTTTCCCTTTTGGTCTTTCGAGCGTCTCCCAGATGTTTCAGTTCACGAGCTCGCTGAAATGCAACATCCTATTAAGTTATGACTGTCGACCGCGGCGGCCAAACCCCATCCACAGACTCTCTCACACTCACAACGCAATTTATGCTAACCCCTGCAAAGTGAAGATTCTTCTATGTGGGAGAAAGTCGGAGTTTTCAAGATCAACTATTTATTTCCGAGTCGCCACAACAATGAGCACCACTTGCATACTCGGTCAATGGACTCCGCTGACACCACAGGAAAATGACGGTCACCAGCGCGACGACAGCGCGACGACAGCGCTTTCACTTTCCCTTCTGAACCCACTGGACCGCATCAGAGTCCATCATGATTTAGATCCTTCCTATGTTTTCCTTGGAAGCCATCGCGGACGTAACACTGAAACGGGGTAAACGCTCTATTGCTCGCAGGTGGATATCCCCCTTGCTCACGACGCACCACCTCCCTTTCAGAACACAAACCGTCTTGCCACGCCTACCAAATAATAATGGACACCCCCATTACTGTGATACCTTTTTCCATTAGAAGGTTTTGTTAGCCATTTTTTCGTAAGCGCCGGCTTTACGTAATTTGTGGTTTTTCGATCGTCTTTGATGATGTTTTTTACGGGTTTCGTTGTTGATTGACCCGTTTTGGACACCGTTGACGCCCGGTTGACGCGCGAGAATGGAGCAGTCCCTGGATAATGGAGAACAAAAGGGTCTCCTTTGTTGCTCCTTTTGATCATCTCCTACAAGGTTCAAGGCGCGCGAGGTGACATGGTCGTGAGCATGGATGGTCGGACGGTCCATGGATGGAAAATGGAGTCTGAACTCATAGGATTCAAGCATTGGAACACTCGTTTCGTTCTTGTCCGCCTCTGAAACGTGAGGACTTCGGAGGACCAAATAATTATTGTTTCCATTAGCTCGGAAACAGATTTTATCTCCATTGCTAAAGAAATCTTATCCTTTTCCTTTATGGCAGTCCCCTCCTTCAAGCGCGAGCGCCTCAGCTCCTTGAAAAAAGAATAGTAGCGCGCTTCTTCAGATTATTCAAGAGCCCTCTCCAAGCAGGTAGGCGTATAAGAGCAGGACATACGTACAAGAATGGGAAAAATTGTGAGCGAGCTGAGTTGAACCAGACTTCGAGGTCTGCGCCGCGGTCATCCTCGCCATTTTAGGTGTTGAACTCCAAAAACCCCGCGTTTGTGTTCAAAGTCGCAAATCGACCGGCCGTTGAAATTTATAAAAGCTCCGCCCACTGTCGCAGAAAAATCACCATTTGGATAGGAACGGGAAGATAATTGCATCTTCATCTACAATGAGCGCATTCAAAATGTTCGAAAGTGACCTAGAAACCTCGCGAGCCTTCGCGCAGTCCTTTGGGATTGAGCTTTTTGACGAATCGTTCCATGGTGTCAACATGCTGAACGAGGCATTGCTCGTACCGCCCCCAAACGAATCGCTCGTCACATCCCTTCCAGCACCATCAACTCAGAACGATGCACTTCTCCCCAATTTTAACGCAGATATACTCGCTTCGATTTCAGACCTAGACATTCAAGGTGCCCAGTTGGGGATCCAAACGCCTTCATTGACTTCATCCCCTTACGCTACACCGTCTGCACCACATCCTGTCGTTCCTGATTTCACGTTCGCCAATACAGATTTAGATTCAATCCTTCCCACGATGCCACTCACAACAAGACATCCAGTGCCCAAGCAAATACTCAGTTGCTCCACCCCACCTCTCCAAACCTGCCACTCGATCCCGGTAAATCAACACGTCACCACCACCAACGTTAGCACCACTGTCGCCATGAACGCACAATACCCTCAACTACCCCTGAAACCGCAACCCAAGCGACCATCCAGCTGCCCACCCCTGACAATCCTGGACGCCATACTGAGCCCGCAACTTATGGATACGAGTGACTCCACTCAAGTCGAAGTTGATACCCGCCCGATCATATCCAAATCCGCCGACGGCGGCTTCGTCACTGTCATCAAAAAAGACGGCGGGGTTTTCAAAGATCCGGTCGAGACAGACAACAGTCTACACCGATGCACTGTGCGCGGATGCTACAAAAGTTACAGTACGAGGGCGGGGTTGAGATACCATTACCGGAAGCAGCATAAGGGGATGTCGCCACCGCCCACACCGGCACAACTTGCGGCGAAGGCCACGGAAATGATTGCTGCGTTGGGTCAACAGATGTTGGAAGGAAGGCGGGGAAGCCTGGGTTGCGATATATATACTTAAGACGTCTTTATTTACGATCTTCTTATTATTTATTCATAGAATATTATTATAGTACTAGCTAGCTTAATCTGGTAATGTCTAATGCCTAATTTATATGATAATAACTGATAATAATATCGATATGACCGCGGTTCAGAGTCAACGCGCTCATTGTGATTTCAACTTGACTACGACGCTCACAGCTCAGTGCAATATGTAATCCCTATGGAACTATTAGACGGCACGATTCAACCGAGATTCAACCCACACTCCCGCCTTGCAGTACACCTGGCTGTAGTCTCGCACGCTTTCGATGTGACCAAAAACCCGAACACCATCACAATTCGCGATAACGAATCTTGTCACAAACCGGCCGCCAAAAAACCATAATATGTACCTGCATACAGCACAAACTTCAAGGCAGGGTTCATTTGCTTCCAAGATGCCATTTTGGACGTGTGCTCCTGCTGAGTTTCGTACCCCGCCCTATCGCCGAAAATCACTTCAGTAACCAGGTACCAAAGTAGCAGGTGCCGATTTTCGTGGGGTAGAACCTTCTTTAGCCTGGGAAAATGGATGGTCAAGCGAGGTGCAGGGCGAGGTGGGCGACATGGGAGACGTGGGCGCCCACACAAGCGGAAGAGCCAGACATGCCCCATATTTTTTGACCACGGTGTAACATGGCAAGGCTGAAGGGAGAGGCGCCAGAGAGGCGGGTGTCAGGCGAGACACCTGGCGCGAGACCGAGCCCAATTTGTGAACCGGTTGTGACTCTTGTGAACCGATTTCTAGACAGGTTTTTGGATTCAAATCAGGATATCCCAGATTCAATTCCGCGCGTTGTCGGTACTTTGATGCCTGGAGCGAGCCCTGGAGCTGGGGACGGCTCTGGGGACGACTAGTGGGCCGCTGGCTGCCGGAGGCTGAAGCGCTCAAGCCCAAATGAAGTTTCCGAACCCACTTGACCTGCTCGAATCGTAAGAACGTCATTCGCATCCAGATTCGCATCTGTAGTTTCTCGCACCATTCCCCTGCACGCCAAGCTCCTCTTGAGCTCCTCTTGAGCTCTCCTCTAGCTCAGCCCAATAGCCCAAAGCGTAGCCGGGTTACGTCCGTCTCTGAAGCGCCCGCGACGAGCAGCGGTCCGCAATCATACCACCTTCATGTTTCAGAAGGGGGGGGGGGAAGTCAAGGAGGAAATCACGCCTGCGCGCCTGCAATCAAAGAGCGCACCGCGCTCATCATGCCGCACTCACCAAAGTCAACGTTCGTTCCATTTTTGCATTCGTTCGATTCGCACGCACAAAATAAAGAATCGATCCATATTCGTTCTCTTCGCCGATGTACACTTTGGGGCTTGGTGAACTTAAACATGCATTCTCTTGGCGCGGCGCTGTTTTACCGATTCCGGATGCTGATTTACCGAACCTGGAGGGCTTTTTGGGGAGCATACGCGCCCGAGGGTACGTCGGAAACAGCTCCGGCGTGCATGCCCATTGGCTTTCGGGACTTTAGATTGACCGGACGCAAGCATCTCTGTGAGAGTCTCTGCGCCCGCAATGAAATTGTCCGAGCTGCATAGGAGATTAGATGGCAGCGTGGCAGGTGAGTCAGGTGTACTTGGGCGCGCCGGCCTCCACAGAAACACGGTAACCCATTTCGTGCTCGAATTCATCAACCAGTGGCTTTTTTCTAAATCTCCGAGTGGGTTACCTGCTCCGAGACGCAGGCGAAAACCCCTCATAAGCGAACACCCAAAAACTTGGTAAATTTCCAGTTCGTGATTTCCGGTGGTAAATTCGCAGCAAGAACAAGAACACATCAGTTGAGAACGCATTCAAAGAACCATCCAGGAAACGCATCAGCGAACGTATCGGGACTTGGGCTAAATTTCAAGGGCATTTCAGCGCTCATTTCAACCTCCGTTCGCCGCCATGACAGACTTCCTCCCAGTTGATATCTCTGCAGTGCTCTCATCGCTGTCAGCACCTCTCCACGCACCTCTCCATCAACCCTCTCCCGCACCATTACCATGTCTTCCGCCAACGCAGGATTCATCGGATTCAACAGCATCAAAGGCCCGCAGACGCTACTCAACAGTTGTTCCCCAATGCCCAACCTCACCAAAACAACCCGTACGCATGCGCAGCGGCTCCCTCCCCAACTCAATCTGCACTACTGCAATCACCACGACTAGCATCGAAGTACCTCCAGTCTTGTCGCCCATGTCTCCAACAGACCTCCCAACCTCCATGCCAGATTTAACATTACTCCAAAGCTTCGACGCACAATCCCTACACATCCCTCCACCACCCCAACCCCAAAGCGATCCCTACATGATATCAAACCCAGCCGCCCCACAACTCCCACAAAACACTGGAAGATTCGCAAACGTGTCAATGTCGCTTTCATCACTCCCTCTACTCAATGATATGGACATCAACGCATCGTCTGTGTTTGTCCCCACAACACCACCGCTAACTCCGCCTTTGCAAACCGTAATCTCATCGCCGTTCTTTCCGGATGGCACGGCGGGGCTCTGTCACAATGGTCCAAAGAGCACTGTTACAGTGACGACGACGTGTGCAGCACCTATGATCACCCCACCCCTGCAGAGCGCGTTCGCACCACCATTTTTTTCGGAAGGTGCGGTGGGAGTTGGGGGTGTGCATGCCGGCGGAGTTAGGATGGACAGACAGGCTGTGTATGAGGGTGTACCGACTTTGCCGACTTTCCCTGCACCGCCTACAGCTGTGATGAGTGCACCGACAGAGGATGAACGTCGAGAGAAGTCGAACGGGAATGACAAGTATATACATCATTGCTCGATTGAGGGATGCGAGAAGTCATATAGTACGCGGGCTGGGTTGCGGTATCATTTCAAGACACAGCATAAGGTGTGTATTCTAATCCAGCGCGTCCATGATAATTCATGATTCTCATTGATTTTCGAGTATTTTATATATCGAACGTGCACATTCTCACCGTCACCTTCCATTCTCTATCACTTCCCATCCAAAAAGGGTCTATCACCACCCCCCACCCCAGCAAGTATAGCCGCCCGTGCCGAACTCCTCGCAGCAATCGCGATGGCTTCCAAACTGAAAGCAAAAAACTCATGATGTGCATTTCCGCGTCTGTTCCGCGTCTCAGTGAACGGCCTCTTCCCAGTGGTGGTGGATACCTGTACCTGCCTGAAGACGAGTTCGAATGTAGAAAGAGACTCGAGAATCGGCTGCGGCGTTGCAGGCGGCGTTGCGGCATTTGTTTGTTGTGAATAGTTTTGTTTTGAAGACTTGTAAATAGCATGGTCAGAAGACTTGTTTATGTATTTAGAATGATGGTACGGGTGTTTTGTATACACTGTGGAAGAAGAGGAGGGAAAATGCCGAAGTTCTGTTGCTCGGGATGAATTTTCCGTGGTATTGTTTCTGAACCACCTGTCAAACCAGCTGTCAAACGGCGAGTGTCGCCCAAGAGAGGATCGGCCGAGTCGGAGTGGCTTGGCACAGCTGCAGGGAACAGTAGAAAGCAGAATATTCTCCATATGGAACAACCCAAAGCGGCGAACCATGAACCAAAAGATTTAGAGCGATCCCGCCCACTACAATGTACGAGAAACTGCAAATAAACATTCAAATAGCAAATCAACCACCCTCGGGCTCTCCATCCGCACCTGACTTCGAAGTTCGTATCATCCACAAGTTTTATTGAAGCTCATTGCAAAGCAAATGACTTCTTGCGAATGCATTCGCGCAATGGTGAGGTTGCACTGCTGGTAATTACCGACAGAAAACCGCACAAAGAACAGAAAAAACTGAGCAGAATAGTTACTGAGATGCCGCGATGAATGGACAATTCAGTTATCGACAGACTGAAACGGACAAAGAACATGACCACTGATGTAAAAAGCGTGAAGATAGATGCCTCGATTGCATAGAGAACCACCGAGCATCGATCTCAGTGGTGCTCCTCTCGACCTTCAATGGCAATGGGCCTTGTCGTAATCGTAATGTTTTAACCAATAAATACATATAATGGTGCCTACCAGCAACAGTCAAGTAGAAACAATTCCATGTAAAAAGGCATAACCCTGCCACGGGCAAATGGACAGCCCGAGAATCGATCCCTGTGCGCCTGTCCTCTCAAGTGCTCACTACCGGTGTTGGTTGAATTGTAACTTGAACAGAACCTTAGTAACGAAAACCGTCCAAGAGTGAAGAGGGTAACCGACTCGGAGGTGTTTCGGAATGGGAAAAGAGTGGACATTACACTTTCTACAACGGAAAGCCCGAGCATCGATCTCGGTGCCTCCGTCGGACTTTGGTTAAAAAATGATATTATGTCTAATATCCCAACAAACTCTTCTTATGAACAACACGAATCCCTGAGATCGGTTTCTTTCTCTCATGGTTAACGTCCACATCACCATCAAGAACCGTCCCATGGCCACGATCAAAACGATTTCTCAAATTCAGGATATATGCACTGGAGTGAAAATATTGATGCGCAATCAAGCAGCAACTTGGAGAACCCGAGCATCGATCTCGGTGCCTCTCGCATGCTAAGCGAGCGCTCTACCATTTGAGCTAGTTCCCCGTTAACCGAATCCTCTGCGTGAATTATTATCAACGCAAATCATTTTTTCACTTTTGGGTGCATGCTTTGTAACACAGCTTTTTCTGGATTGGTTGTACCACGCTGCACAAAGTGTGGAAGGCGAAAAGTTGGTGTGCAGGCGAAGCTCAAAAAGACTTTCAGTCTCCGACATCACCATTACCATGGCCCTCCTCCATTCCCGCCCTCCACCACCCTCATGACGTGCGATACATCCCAACCCGAGACCAGAGAGATGCCCTCCAAAAC
>JADGJF010000602.1:0-17331 GCA_027596845.1 Quaeritorhiza haematococci | reverse complement strand
CAACCCCCCAGGAACATAGCCCACATCCCGTCCGTTCCCCCACAAATCGACTTCTCCGGCTGCTGAACCAACGCCTCCAGACTCTCCGCCCCCACCAAGTCCACCCATAACCGATGAAGACGCTGCAACTACGGCAGGATGCGCACAAACATTCCGTTCCATCGCCTTCATTTCATGCCGCTGCAGTTGGGCGGTATGAACGTTCCATATGTAAACACCTGTGGCTTCTACACCACTGCCTCTCCCACCTCGGAGCGTTGTGGTGGCGGCACTGGTGGTGAGGTTTGGGTTGGTTGGGATGCTTGTGGTGACAGTGTCGTCTTTCGTGAGGCTGTGGATGATGGACTCTCTTCGGCTTGATAATCTTCGGGAGATGCTAGAGGTGCCAGAAATGATACCACCAGCAGAGGAAGCGAAGGCGCGAATATCCCAGGTTCCGGCATAGACGAAGGTGCCGCAGGGGCTAAAATGGCCTTCGATTCTGGTCTGATGTTGGTGGTAACATTATGAGAATTTGAATTAGAAGTGATGAATAATCGTGAAGAATTTCAAGAGATTCGAGTGGAGTGTCCATAATTACTTACACCCGGGCTGATCTGCCTTGCCGAATACACTCGCAGTACCATTTGGCTGGATAAATCTATGAGCCGAAGTTGGTTGTCGCTGGACACAAGAACGTAATTGTCGTAGAATGGATGGCTCGATAGCGACGTAATGGGTGTTTTGCTTGTTTTTTGTTGTTTTTGGTGGTGCATAGGCAGCAAAAAAAATTCATGGGATTTTTCAACTCCGCAATTCAACATGCGAGTGGGAATACAACCCAACGCAGAAAAAGGGACTAACACCCCTGCCAACTGAAGAAAAACACCACCTACTTCAACTTCAAATCCTTTAACGGAATCGTATGCAACAATGTCAACGTCCTCATCTTATATATCCGTATTGAATACGCCAACGCTGCTATCAATATCTGCGCGCCAGACTCTCCTCCGACTCCATATCCCACCCCAGCAAGCGACGACGACGCCCCACGCTTCTGTGGTGCCAACCCACCATCATCATCCACATCGCTCCCACCCCCGTGACAAAACACAAACGACGTGAACGGCTCGTTCGCGTGAACACTCCCCAAGACATAGCTCTGTTGTTGGGTGATGATGGGGGGGCGTGAGTTGAAGGTGTTTGATGGGAGGGAGGTGGAAGTGTTGGCGGGTGGGTCTGTATCAATGTCCCAGAATTTGAGGGTCTGGTCGGCGGAACAGGAAGCTGCTCTCCCGCTCAACCCTGGCACAAACGCCACCCGATACAGAATCCTCGAATGATGTTTCCTCCACACTCTCAAACACTCCCTCTTCCTCCAATCCCATAACTTGACATCAAACTCCATATCCGAACTTAGCAGCCATCCCCTTGTTGACTTTTGAATCGGGTGGAACGTGAGCGTGACGACGGGCTTGTGGGTTCCGTTGTCGAGTTGGGAGAGGAGTGTGCCAAGACGGACGTCCCAGATCGAGATGTGGGAGGAGGCACGGTCTTCACCGCCGGCTGTGGCGGCGATGATTCTGAGGGGAGGTGATGTGGGAGATGATGTTGGATGAGTCGGAGAGGAAGATAAAGAGACGTTGGTCGGAATGGAAAAGGCTTTTCGAAATCACCGTAGATCATGGAGTGCTAAGAAAAGATAGAGTAAAATGGTGCTTACTGTCCAGTTTCGGGCACATCCGTTACATCCAGTGTCCTGACGTAGCCCAAAACTGGCCCACATACAGAAGATAACGCGAAATCGGCACTCTCGACCTCATGAGATGATGGCGGCATGTGTTTCTGTAAGAAAGGGGGGGAAAGACGAAAAGAGTTACATGTCGGCGTACGAACACGCAGTGTATTGAATGACATTCACTAAAGCCAACATGAAGCAAACACAGGCTTCTAAAACCGAAGTCCGTGCAGACCTTTCTACTTACGTCCAGTTCAGCCATTCCATACGCCCCCGCATATGCTCCTGATGATGACGCAGTTGACGACGTCCCCACCGTGCTACCACCGCCACCCCCGCCTGACACAGACGTTCCACCGGCTGACGGATTTGAAGAGTGTGCAGCGGATCGCTTGGCTGGTGGTGGGTGCGGTTGCAGCTGTGGCTTGGACACAGAAGATGTTTCGGAATCTGTACATTTGTAAATCAATTTGAATGACGATAGGGAAGGGGGTGAAAAAGTGGAGGTGCGTGGTGAAGCGAACTTACGAAAACGCTTACTTTCTGCATGACGCCGCTGCCTCTCGGGTCGTGTCTTGCTCCTTGCCCGATCTTTCCCCTTGATACTAGTCGAAACAACTGTCCCCGGTTTGGACTTTTCCACCCTTCCCAATGGTTTCGGAGACGGCGGTTTCCCTCCTTTCCTGGTCGAAAGATCTTGATCTGCACTCACATCTGATCCGAGCAGCCCCCCCATCCCGCCAAATGTTACAGTCCCATCCATGAATCTGTTTCCGCCTCCTGATGCAGCTGCAGAACGATTGGAGATGCCACCAACCGGCACAGAGGTGTTGAAGTCCGACTGAGACACATGAGCGGGAGCTAGTGGCGTTTTGCTTGCTTCTTCCTGTTCAATCGGATCCTTCTTCATCAGAAACCAATGCAGTACGGCGTCTTCCATCGTCATAGCGTCCAGAACCGGCAGGGTCAACATCAAGGATGATGTCGCATTTTTGATTATGTCGGATTGAAATTGCTCGGCTCCAGCTTGACCCCCCGTTGCTGATAATTCAGGATAGAAGCAATCCACCAGTGCATGAGCATAGAAAGGAATGGCCCCCGTGTCGTTGTCTTTGAGGACAGTACTATCACCCTTAGCGGCACCACCATCGTTGCTGAGCTTTGCTTTCCTGCGCTGTAGGGCAAGTCGGTCTGCTGAAGCCCAGAAAACTGAAGTTTCGCGATCCCAATCCCATGCAATGTACCATTGCGGCGGGTGGGACTCTGGCTTTGGGATGTTACTGTCTGTGTCGAATATATCCAGCAAAGATGTGAGCATCTGGATATCTGTGAGTGTCAGCAAGTGATATGGAGGGAGATTCGGTTATGTGACATGCAAGCATTACTTTCTTTCATTTCTTGCATCATAACGCCTGCGCACCCGTAGATAATTGTACGCACTCACCATACGCAAACCATCGATCTCTCGACGATCCGCACTCCTTCTGTTCCTTCTCGCCCGTTTTCCCAGACTCATCCACTTCACCGCTGGTAGCCCGTTTCTTCCGGCTTTCAGCCCGCAGAAAAGGTCGCAATCGCCTCTCAATAACCTTTCGTGCTCGGTCGGCTTGGTTCATTTGAATGGAGTGGATGAAGAGGTACTTGGAAAGGACGTACTTAAGGTCGTCAAAGGCTGCGAGGGCGGAAGGAATTCCGGTGGGTCATTGAAAATTCAAAGTAAGTCATAAGGGATGGATTGACAGGTAGCAGGGTACGACGCAACATGTGGAAACAGGGTGGGAATTGCTTCGACCTTACCAAGCAGTAGCGCCCCGATCGCGGTCTTACTGGATGTATTCGCTGCACCGGATTCCTTTCCTGTAGAGTGGATATTGGTGTACCGTTTTTGGATGTCTTCTTGCTGTCGACTTTTGTTGATTCGTAAATGATGAGAGAAAGGACAAGCCGATTACAATGGTGAGCCCAACAGCACACTAAATTTCTTGCTTAAACAGGAGTGAACGTGAAGAAGGAAGAAAAACGCCGCAAGCACGCAAGAACAGTGCAAACAAACCAGACCAGATGTAAGCATACCTCACAACATCCAACGCTCTCTCAAACTCTCGTCGCTCCATCGCCCTCCTCAATTCGAAATAATTCTTACACCGCTTAGCCCATCCACAAAAGTCACCATCGTCACCAAACCCTTCTCCTGGACTCCCTTGCCCGATATCCTCCGTGTACGCCGAGATCTTATCGCAGATCGTCCGCATCTGTTCATGTTCGTGACAGAACTTCATCATGGCGAAGACGGCAAGGCGGAATCTGGTTTCGGCAGGAACATTTAGTGCAGTTTCTGGGGTGGTTCTTCGATTTTGAGTAGGATGAGGTTGGATTTGGATATGAGAAGTTGCGGGTTGTGCTGAGGGTGGGGAATCGCGCTTTTCAGACTTCGAAGCGATAATCGGAATGGCAGCTGCCGTTGTTCCGGAAGGTTGTTCAGGAACGTCGGTCTGATCAAAATCCACCACCTCTTTTGTCAGAGTGGAGCCGGCACTACGCTTTCGAGAGTTTTTGCGAGATTTGTGTTTTTCTGAGTTTTCGCGACGATGATGTTTTTCTCTTGATCTTCCACCCTCCACCTCAAAAGACTTTTCTGCTCTGCTCTCGGTGGTATATGGGCCATGAAAGTCCTTGTTCGCAGCATCTTCTACAACTTCATCATCCCTCCTAAGACGATTCAGTTTTGGTGTTTTTTGGACGACAAAACACTCTTCATCGTCATTTTGTTCGTGTTTGTCCACTTCCCCTACCTCATGACTGGTACTAGCTTCCATAGCGGTGGGTGTGCGATCCCGACTATGCACTGTCCAAACCTCGTCTGCGGGATTTTTCTCTTCATGATGCGTAGGTTTCTCTGGTTGTCCGTTTTCATCTGCGACTTTCATCTGGCCGCCCTTTTCGGTACTTCGTATTTTGGTGATGTTTTCCGTTGAGCCAGCCTCCGCAGCCAGAGCAACAGATCCCACAAAGGTTTCCTCAGAAGATTGTAAAGGGACCCCATTCTCACCAGCCTCAACTTCCGCGGCCATGTGTGGTTCCGATAGGATTGAGTCATCGCCCTTACTTGCCGCACTCTGTCTGTTCTGTAATGGAGCATCAAGTGCCACGTGCGCTGTTGGGGTCTTCCTCTGGGTTGCACCATCGCTGTGTGCAATTCGTTGTGAGAATTGTCTGTGAACATTATTGATTTCCTCAAGTTGTGCCGGCCTCCCGTCGCCATAAGGCGCGTTCGACTCAGCAACCTTTTCCGCAATGGAGGTGCTTTGGTTCTCGTTCATCAGCACTTGTGTCTGTGGAGAATGGTGAGTCTGTGGTGCATCGGCGTTGGTAAGAGGAAGGTGATCACGGTCGTCCCAGGTGGCGTCCATTAAAAGGTTCCGGACGTTGCGGGAGGAATTGGGACGGTGGGGTTTTGATAATGTCGCGCTACGAGACTTGGCAGTCGTTGCTGCCCGAAGGGGATCCGGGTGCACAGACGGATTCGGTTGTCGTGGAGGTATCGGAGAGTTGTGGGGTTCTTTCTGGTGTTTCAAACTCAGTGAATGGTTTTCTAATGAGGCATCGTCACCCGAGTTTTCCGGATCGCCACCCACTTTCATTTTTCGTGCCGTCGGTGTGGAGATGTCAATACTTTCCACTTGCATATTTGGAAGCATCCCACTCCCGCCCTTTTGATTATTTTCCCTCGACCGGATCTCCCTCGCCACGCTATCAATCGCTGCATCATCTACATCAAATGAGGACGCGTGGGCGCTTTTTCGCATGAGGGTCTTGACCTGCGCTTTTGCGCTTTCAATGTCCTTGGCGTTGTCCCACCAGCCAACTCGGCGTCTTTGTGGGGTTGAGATGTCTGAGTTTGAGTATCTCTGGTTATTCATGGTGGCGTGAGAAATTTTGGAGTTTGGTCGCGGCGTCTGGGGTTCGTTGGTGGACTGGGTTGTGGTGTTGGGAGAACGGACTTGTGTATGTCGAAGTGCGGCTGCGGTTGGCCTGTCTTCTGATTTCATTTCATCTGTGTTCAAATCCGAGCAATCCTGATCACCCTTTACGAGTAGTGCCAAGGAAGATCGACTCGCAGCGCGACTCAAAGTCTTGACATTCACATAATGAGGTTTCCCACTATGACCTCTAGTAAGTGCCGAAGATAGTGGCGAATTCGAAGAGTATCCAACCACCTCCCAATCAACGAATTTCTCGACGTGTTGACCTGACTGAGTGCCTACTGGCAGAGCAGCCGCAGGCAATGCAATAGACTCCCTTTGAAGAAAGCTCTCTGGCCGCGGTAGAGTTCCAGAGAAACCTGAGAGAGCATCTTCCATCGCAAGCAATTGCAGTTGGTCATTTTGCGTGCTTGGAGCAGAGTTGTAGAATCTATCGTTGGCAGGACTTGCTACCCTGTCCAATCCTATGAGTCCCAAACCCACACCGACGCCAACACCAGCAGAAGTAGCTCTAGACGCAGGACGATTTACAGTACGTCCGGGGAAGGGGTTATTGGTGGCTGCGGAATGCAGGAAAGGGATTTCCGCCAAACCGGCCATTGTTGAATGAGGGAAGCTACTGATGAAGTGCGAATGTGTCGGTGCTGATGTTGGTGCAGAGGTTAGAGAGGGCCCAGATTGCTGAGAAGATGGATAGAAAGAAAAGGGCATCGGCATTGATGCTGAGTCCGCTGATGATGAATTATTGGTTTGTGTGGTGCTAGGGTGGTTGTCTTGGAAATCTGCTGCGATCGCAATTGGTGGAAGGACTGTCGTTGTACTTACACTTGCGGGTAGATGTGACTGCTGAGATGTCGAGCTGGAAGTGGCTATCGGAGGTATAGGAGCCAAGGTGTTGGTGCCCAGTTGCAATGTTGGGGACGGGGGACGCCAGGGACTGGGCTGCTGCCGACGACGTTTCAAGAGTTCACGTTGTTGTGGAAGTAGCGGAGGAGGTTGTGGCTGATGGGCTACAGCGGCACGGGGTGGATGAGGCTGTTGTTTCGGTCCAGATTGGCCTTCAGGGGGAGAGTTGAGGTCGGTATTGCCGAAAGGAAGGGGCACATTCGAAGGTATGGGGTTTACCAGTCGACGACGTCTGTGAGAATGACTGGATCCAAACGACGAGGATGGTGATTTCAGGTTGGCCGCGGCTCCTGGTGCGTGCAATGGAGGAGTTCGGGAGTTGGCTAAGCTGAGTAATGTTAAAGCAATGATTGTGGATTTTAGACAGGCCGAAGAGCATGAATTTCAAGAAGTTAAAGTACAAAATGCATGGTTTCAATTACCTCGTCATCAGAGGGGAGAACGGACTGGGTTGGGCTCACATGATCAACGGCCTTCCGTGTACGAGGCAATAAACGCGCCAACGTTGCAGGGAAAAGTTCTGTACATCGCTCACAACCAAACTCACGCAGTTTGTGCTGTGAAATAGAAAGCAGAAAATGAAATAATGAGGACTCTGCCGTTTGATCCTGGGTGCAATTGGGAAGGTGTTGCCGCGACGCGAACTCCTAGCCGCGTTCCGTTTCTAACCATTTTCACTAAAAATCCCCAGATTCAGTGACCGAGTATGAACACGCGACTTTCGGAATGTTCGTCCTTTGGTAACATAAACCGCTTTAAAAGACGAAGAAACCCGTCCACCAATGCGTCTTACCTTTGATGAGTTCCGTTGAAAATGAACTGATTCAACCTTGAAGGAAAGGAATCTGCTCCGCCTTTTTCGATAATTGAAGATGCCGGAATAATTTTCTCGTTTTCCCGCCTTCGTTCACACTTTTTGCTTCATGGCAATTGCAATCTCGACCTCGATCTTGCAACCTAATCTTCGTGTCTGGAAGAGAACGCTGCAGCTGTCACACGAAAGATCTACAGTGTCAGGCGGTGGTCGGAGTCCCCCCATTGGCTCCTGGAAAGTTTGGAAAACACACGACGTGAGCCTTCAAAAGCTCAGAGCAATGATGGAAGACGGCGGACAGACCTCTGATCCCATCGATTACGTCGACGGAGGCAGCAGTAGTAGTAGTGCTGGCAGAAGAAGGGCCAGTACCACATCCACTTCACCAACGAAAACGACGGACTGCGGTTTCTCTGTGCGCAACGTTCGATATCTCCGGATCGGTCGTGGGACCGTTCTCCAGTTAGTCTTGTTCCTACGTAGAGAGCACCTCAAGTGGTTTGATGATGCCAAGTTTCAGGTGTGGAGTCTATTTGTCAACATCATCAACATGCAACAGTCAAGTTTGTGCAAATCCGGACTTAGTCGACACACGGAATTCACGTGAAGAACCTCTTCGAACGTTTTCTTTCCCAGCAAGTGTTAACAGCGCTCTGTCCGCTGCTACCGATCAAATTGGAACAAGAAGCGACGTCAAAGGAACAGGGCTTCGCGGACGTCTGTCGTTGTTGTGAGTAGTGAGGTGCCACTTTTTTGACGTACATGCGACTCGTGGTGATGTAAACCTAAACACTTTGCTCATGTCCCAGCCACTTTTCAAATGGCCTTTTACTTAAAACCGACCGAGTTGAGGCCCGCCATGCTTCTGAAGGTTGTTCTTGGAAATTCGCCATACTTATCGTAAAGGTCAAAGTCTTGAACTCAATTCTCACCTATCTTGTGTATGCTGCGACGTGCTTTCAGGACTCAGATACACAATCTTATCTTGGGCTTACGGTTACCAACAAGACGGTAAGCCCGATCTCTTATGTTCGGATAACGTCGTCTCAGCAGCCCACCAACTGGGAATTTCGGTCTTTTTTGACTTTTTTTTTGAACAGCTGGTGATGGTTGTTGAGCCTTTCGACCCGTCTACGCCAAGGGCAAAACCACCCGATTTTCTCGGTTTCAATTACAAATCGCAGTCCAGCGTCGATGCGTTCTTCTCTTCGACCGGATCATTCTCAGCTGGTGGCTTCTCCACACTAGATACTGTACGGAAAAGATCGAGAGATAAGAACAGTGAAGGGAATGAGGCAGAGGGTAGTGGAGGAAATGTAAACCCCAGCTCAAATGCGGGAGATTCTGCAAGCAAGGGAAAAGCAACCCGCGGTGGGCGAAAGAAACGCGTATGAAAAGTTTCTGGTTGTTTCCGGCGTACATAGTGAACGTCGGAACAAATAGATCAGACATGTCGCGGGATCGTTGGCAACAACAAAACATTCTTATTTCTGTGGAGTTAGATTTCACCATACGTAGAATCTTTTAACCATTATGACATGGAGATATCTTATGCGCAGATGATCACGTACCTTATTCATGGCGAGTAAATTGCGGCCGTATTTCTTCAGATGCAGTCCCAAACGAACTATTGCCAATCCTTTACAACGCAGAAATATTAAAAAGCTACAAGAAAACTATGCAGAGAAAGGTATACATGCGTCCTGGTGGACTGGTGGATTTACCTCGCCAAACAAAGAATTCATCGCCGCCAACTCCAACATTGGAAGTGGCGAAGATCTACTAATGTGTTCGCAATAAGAACCTGATCATCGGTGTTCAGGTGTGTGAGGTAAAGCTGTTAGGGGGATAGGTGTGGATGCGCGCTTTTGCATCGATCCCTTTACGCGGCGAAACCTCACAATGTCGGAGTTTGATCCCATTGTCACACAAGGGCGACCTCCAAAAAACCAAACCAACTCACCCCCACCATGCCCGTTGGAGTTGTTGTTCCCGCTGCTGCGGACCCGAACGTCACCGCGAGCCCAGTACCGGCCGTCACATCAGCTGCAGGAAAGTCGACGACGGTGATAACGGGGAAATCACACGACGACTCGTTGTTCGCGCAACCACCTCCATTGCCGGCGAAAAGCGAGGATGCTATGACGCATGAAAGTGCTCCAAAACCGACACCTAAACTTAAAGGGAAGATCAAAGGCCGGAACAGAATCTTCGTGATCAAGAAAATGCCTTCTGAACTCATGAGTGAAGGTAGGTGAACTGCGTAGACTGCTAATGTGGGTGTGCAGAGGAGAATGAAAGGGAAGGCTGAAGCTTTTCTGACACTCCCCTAGTTGAGCCGGCCGAATTAGAAAGACACACCGTTCCGATATCACTTGTGACAACCAAATATGTGAGTATGCCGATTATCCAAAACTCGTTTGTAAGATCGCACCAAGATCTTGGACGTCATGGAAATCACTCAAATTTACACACCCCTTCACCCTTCATTCCTCGACCTCCTGAACCGATGCAATATTAGACAGGACCGCGCAAGACGAAAGACGGCAGAATAATCGAACATTCTCTGCTTGGAGACGCCGATGACTTCGAGGAAATGGAGCAGCTGTATGGACATACGTTTCCCGATTCTGAAAATGGCGACGCTTTGTATTCCGGAAGACCTCTCGGGGAAGGAGAACTATCCGTACGTAGTCCTGTTGTTTTTGTGGGGAACGGGAAGTGTGATGACGTACTCGAAGGAGCTAGAGGGATGGATGCCATTATTGTCAACACATTATTCCATGGGTGATTATTATAAGGTCACACTTGATGAATTGGCGAAAAGCACGGCGGAAGCGGAAAAGGCACGCTTGGAGGAAGTGCAAAAGCGAGCGGAGGAAGAACGGCAGGAACGGTTGAGGAAAATAAATATTTTTCAGCGATACAGGTTCGTGAAACGGCAAACCTTCAAAAAGGGCTCTTTTCAGGAGCAAGAGTTGTGGTGGCGTTACGATTAACGTTTTCTTCGAATATCACTTGGTTGTGACAAGGGAGTTGAGGGAGGAGAATGCGCTGCGTAATTGGCGCCGGCACAGCATCCAGTGGCATCGTATGGAACAAGCTGTTGCTAGAAAGACCAAAAAGGTAATGGCTCATCAAATGCACCCCTTGTTTTGTGTGGACTACGAATAATCTCGGCGGCTGTCGTCATGTCGGAGTTTACTTCTCGCTCATCATCTAATGGTTTTTGGTTGCGAATCTTTATCGGTTAGGATCCATCAGAACTCCTCATGGCACAACTGGGACACTTCCGTGAACTTCTCGAAGAGCAGGAGCTCATTGAAGAAGCTCTTTACCTTTTGGAACAACAAATTGTGGAGTTTTGGCAACTGGGCTTGCAGATTGGGAGCGACTTGCTGGGACTGACCATGCCGATGCCAAAGGGAGGAGCAAGAGAGTAGGTTCCGTCCTCTTCCCCTTTCGGATCTGCTATACTTGGCTTGCTTTGCAATGTTTGTCTCCATTTTCGAGATTGAACCCTCATTGCCTTTCACTTTCAGGGTGGAGCGGATTCGGACGAGAGAGACAAGGTAACCACGGGAAACATTTACTTGCCTTTCCCCAATAGGAGTGTTTATGTCTCGCTCTTGTGTGGATTCGCTTCTCATGCTCTTTTCTCCACATTCAGTGCTAAATCGGATAGACCCAAAGAGTTCCTAGACAGAAGAAAAGAGGAACTCAAAAAAACATTGGAGACGATTGATCCCTTCTTCTCTGTGAGTAATCTGGTGGTCATCGAGCTCTAGATTTGGTCCACAGTGCCTCTCTTTGGTGCAAAACTGAATCACCATTTTCTCCACGTGATTTTGTATCCCTTGCTCTTGGCATGGGCAGCATTCATATGGTGGATATATGGAGGTTGTAGGGAAAGGCATGATCCCGGAGCATCTTTCGAAATTGACAGAAGCTTTCGTGGGTCGGCTCGAAGAAAGGGTGAAACAAAAGCAAGGGCTATCATCAAACAGGTAGATGCTGGACGGATGGCGATCCAGGACAATACATGGTTAAACAGAGAATCCAAGTCGGACTTTTCTAAAACCTCTTCGTTGTCATCATTCCAGGGCACATGCGGGGACTGAAAACGCCTCAGATCAGTCGCGGGATATGAATAACGATAGTGAGTTTTCAAAACACGTGTGATTTTCAAGAACGTTCAGCAGGCTTATTTCCTAATCAAGACCCGATATTTCTCTTCGAAAATAACTGATCATTTGAACGCAGCCGACGTAAATAAGCACCCAGATCATACAGACCAAACACTGGGTAGCGCAACCACTGCAGCATCCTTGTCGTCGCATCCGAAGAAAACGGGACCCCATCTTGTCTTCGGGACATATTGCCTTTCGTTTGAAACGACGGTTGGCGAGGTTGCGAGTTCAGTATTTACGGTGCACAACGTCGGGACAACGGCATGTCATTTTGAGTGGACCAAGGCAATCAGGCCGAATCCTTTGAATGTGAGTGGGTCGCGCTTTGTACTTGCAGTCGCTATATTCGAATCTTTGTCGCCACCACGCTTTCCCTCTTTGTCGGTGTTCTGGGAAGAAGGAAGCACACAATAACAACTACATTTTCCTTTCATGAATGGATAAACTTACACAACGGAATCGCGAATGAAAATAGGTCAAAGCTTGTAAAGACGGGGTTCAGAGATTTTATTTCTATCCGATGAAAGGCGTCATAATGCCTGGGAGTGCCTTCGACTTCGTTGTTGTGTTCAAATCGGAGCGGCCAGGGGTAAGGGTTGAACCCTCTTGATTTGTTCCTGCGTTTCTATTTTCACATCAGAATGAACGTCCCCTCATCTCAATACCTAAAATACTAACCCTTTGCATGACCCGTTTGTGCTTTTTTCTTTGAAGATCGTTTCTGAGGGATGGAAGTTCGTTACGTCTCCCCGCCTCGCAGAGAACCCCGATCCGATTGTGACTTTTGAGGTGAGTTTTTAGTAGTTGTCAACTGGGAGCAGGGGAAATATCAACGAAACCCACTGGGCGATCCTGCTCTCATTCAAGGCAATATGTATCGAAGAGGATAAGTTGAAAAACAAGCGGAAATCTTTGGAGAAACATCTCGAGCGCAAACAGTTGAGTAATTTTGGAGGTTGCAACGTGGCCGGCTGACATTCCCCAGTTTAGTAAACACTCCATTCATCGCTTTTGTAAAATTCTTTCGCGCAGGGCTACAACGCTTGCTCGCCGCATCATCAACGAGATCCTTGATTCTATGCCCACCCGTACAGTTCTCCCTCCCTCTCCATTCAAGAAGCATCGACCCTCTTCGGCTTCTACAAACAAAAAGACTACGTCGCAACTCCTGGAAGAGCTGCAATCTGGGATGAGCGGCAGCGACATTGGTCTTCAAGAAGGGGAAAATCTGTCGGTCTCGTCATACGATGACTTAACTGCAAAGATAATGGGGGGAAGGCGGGAAAGAGAAGCGAGGAGCGCGAAGAGACGACAGACGATGATGCGGATGAATATGACGGATGATGAGTACGAGTTTGTAACAAGGAACCGAGGGTTGCATGTACGTTTGGGTCTTCAGAATGATCGGGGTGTGGGTTCGAGCGTTCCAGTTTTTGGTTGTGCTTTTGCATCGTCTTTCGTGTGGGATATATCGACACTTGGTTTTCCACTTCTGACGCCGTTTTCTTCTTCTTTTTTCCGGTCTCCCGTTCCACTCGGGGCTTTTTGTTTCCTCCAAACCCAGCTCTATTACATTCCACACGTTTTTGCAGAGTTGCAGGCGTTGGCCAACGAAACATACCAGGCTGTAATGTGCCAAAAACAAGTGCAGACACGTATTCACCAGGAAGAACAATCTCAAGAAACAGCTTCGAATGCCTCGTCACCTCCGACGTGGGTTTGGAATAAGAGCGTTGTGTCTTTGAATGAGGTACGTGACGCCCCGCCAACTACCAACAACGACGGGGGAAAAAATAGCTCATATGAGTGGTTTTTTTTTCTCGAGTACAGCTCATCAACGAAGTCCGGGATGATCGGGATCGTTCAGCAAGGTTGGAGCGTTTGAATGGGCTCATTCGGGAGGCGCCGTTCCCACCTCTGCAAACGCTTTCATCTCTGGTCTACATTATCGGGTAAGAGTGACCTGGCGATATCATGCGGATGCCAACGATAGTGTGCTGCTGAATTGTTTGTCTATCTTTTCTGTGTCTCAGCGTCTTATACTTTTTCCGTTCGGAATACTATGATTCCAACGAACCCTTTCTTTCTTTCTTCAAAAGATATGACGCGCTCGCTGGGCTTGCTGATCAGATTGTGGAAATGTCGGAGAATATCCGAATGAGGAAAGGTTTGCCGTTAGTGGTATGTAGTGTTCATTCTTCTTCTGTGTTTCCCCTTTTACGTCTTCCATAATTTTAGCTCATCGACGCTTGACTTTTCTCTCATTTTCCCCTTTCATTCCGCAGCGATCAGCAACACAGAAGTTTGCGAAAGATAACGAAGGCCACGAAGACGCAAACGGAGATGGGATTGGTGGCGCGGGGGGCTCCGACGGGACTACTGGGAACGGTCCTGGTGTTGGAAGTGGCGGCATGGGAGGTCCCGATAAAGGATCTGGTAACCAGGCCGGAGCTGCGTCGGGGGTGGAGGGGAAGAAGGGTGTGCAGGTGGGTTTCTCCCGTTTCTATCTAAATTTGCACGGTGGAGGTTTGCAGTAACGATGGGTCAAACCGAAACCGATACTTGATTGTATCCGAAGTGCGTGGATGAATGGAGTTTCATTTCCGTGAAAGTGTTTGTCCCCCGTCTCATGAAAATGCCCTTCTTTCTTTTTTCCCCCTACCCTACATCATACCCAACAACAAGCCCGCAAACGCACCTAATCGCAAGCCCGGCATGGGCCCTGGTGGAACTGCTGCAAGCGGCGCCGGCTCTGGAACTGGCGGTGGAGCTGAAAAGGGCGGTGCGGGTGCGGGTGGAGCTGCAAGCGGAGCAAACAATGCGGGTGCTGGTGGTGGCGCTGGTGGGGCAGGAGCGCGTGGTGGCGGCAAGAAAGGCGCACCGGAGGCTGCGAGTGTTGCGGCACCTGCTGGTTAGTGGTTTAAGGATTCACTGAATTTGGTTTTCGCACAGTTTTCCAAAGTAGCCGCTGATTTTTGACTTTCTCTTTTCGTGATTTTTACGGCAATGCAGCGGCGGAAGACCCTGCTCTGCAAGCCTTGAAACAATGGCAGCCTCGAGTGGTAAGGAATCCGCGTGGTTTAGTACTCCTTCTTTTGTCCCCCTTAACTCAATACCAACAACGACTGACATGGAAAAACAAACTTTCGAAAAAGCTTTCGTCTCATGGGTGGCCCGCTGGACGCAAGACGCTCGAATTGGAGTACCGATCTGAGTTTGAACAAGAGGTGAGATGGGAAGCACACTCATGACTAGTCCGCTGGATGACTTATCTCTTGCTCATAATCCTTTATTGTTGTTTGGAAGGTCGCTGCGATGGTTCGGGGTGTTGTTGATAGGTTGTCGACTTTGTTCGCATGATTGTTGCGCGGGTTGTCGAGGTGGAGAAGCCATGTCTTTGTTTTTGTTCCGTGCCTTTGGTTAGTGAAATCGAAATGGGTGTTTCCGATCACAGTAAAAACCGCATAAACCAGAAATCGGAGGTTCTAGAATACAGGAATCCCTTTTTTTCCAAAATCGTGTATTGTTATTGATGCTTTGCGTTATGACTATGTTTTTCTACAAAAACGTTACTTTTGCTGTGATGTTTGAAATTGATGCTAAAAAAAGATGCGAAACTAAATGGTATTTGGACTAATACTACAATATGCCAAAAAAAACAAATGAAAATGTAATGAAAATGCTTCTTCCCAAACCAAAAAAAAATAACCACACAACAAGTCTATAAAATGTTTTCTAATCATCCAATTCCACCCTCAATGCCGGCGGCAACCCCCTCAAAGTCTCATCCGCATCATTGAAGAACCGATTCACAATCGGCAAATTCTCGACCCCAAAGTTGAATCCAAACAACTCGAACCTCACATTCTTCAATAAAGCGATGATGATGGGGATAAAGTTCCTCGTGACATCGCGGGGGAGTTGACCCAACCCTTCATCCAACCACGAGACAGGTCCTTCGCCGGGGCGGATTACTTGGATTTTGAGGAGCTGGTTACCACCAGGTTTGGGTTTGATGAGTTCCATCAGGTGACGGATTAGGTTGATAGGGTTGAGTCCGGACCAGGGGATGACGACGTTGAGGACACCGTTTTCGGGGTTCAGGACTGCGGTGTCGTTCCCGCCCTCATTAAGGTTCTTGACGATCAAACTCCCCGGTGTACGAACGCTCACAAGCGGGGGCAGTGGTCTATCCGCGTTCTGACCAGGCACGAGTTCAATGTTGAATACACCAATATCAAGGTGGAATGGACCCGGGTTCGGGAATCGGAGTTGGATGTTGAACTCGATGCCGTTGCGGGTGAAGGGGTTCTTGAGGAGGGGTTTGATTCGGATGGGTTGCCAAAAGTAGAGATCTGGAGCGTGGAAGTAGGCGCGGCCGAGTGCGTCGAGTTTCTTGTTGTTGGGGTCGGAGGGGTTGAATGGGTCTCCTGAAACAACGACCGCACGACCGAGGAGGGCGTTGGCGGCGTAGTCTTTGAACTGGAGTAACCTTGGAGCGGCGTCAGAGAGGGGGATAAGGAGTTCATTGCCCTTGCGGGCTTGGATCAAGAGATCGAAGCTGAATGTACCGGGTTGGATGACGAGTTGGGAGAAGTATGCGTCCGCGACGGTGTACTCTGGGGTGAACTCTCCCTTCATGTTGTACATGACTTCGGCGATGATACCGCCCAAGCGAGCCCGGATCGGGAGCCACGCGGGGAGTGGTTTGCCTCTGATTTTGGCAACCATCCCGCGGTTGTTGATTTGACATTGGATATCGTCCAAGTTGATGAGCTTATCGGGTCCATCGGCAAAGAGGGTTTCACTCTTCTTGATCAACGCAGTCGGATCAACGGAAAGCGATGCCTTTTGCGCGAGTTTGAACGCAGCCGACTCAGAAGCTCCAAACCGGATCCCCGTTCCCGACGCAGTCAATGTGACAGAATTCGGGCGGCGGAAGAGGAGGTTCGACACAAGGAGTAGTAGTTTTTGGGCGAGTGGGTCGTTGGTGATGAAGAATTGACGGGTTTGGATGGTGAGTTTCTTGCCGCTGGTGAGTTTCATTCCGTCGATGAAGATGTTGAGGAGGGCTTGATTGTCGACTTGGGCTTGTACGGAGGCGTATGGAAGGTTCACGTTGATGTTTGGCAGCCCTTCAAAGGTCACATCCACATTCGTTGCGAGGGTGTTATCCGCCGGCATTCCAATGTCGATTCCTTCCACCTTGAACTTGAATGGCAAGTCACCGATGGCAGGTGGCAAGGTTGTTCCGTTACTGGCCAACAACTGATCAAGCAAGTCGAAAAGTGTCTTCTTGAGGGGTTGAACCAGTGGGTCGATGGCCAGAGAGAGCTTGGTTTTCGAGAAGGTGTCGATCACGTCGGTGGTGGAGACACCGAAGACGGCAGAGGTGGCACCCACCTCCCCACGGACGGGAGCCGGTGGACGAGTGGCAAGCTCGGACACGAGTTGGGCGATCAAGGATTGCAGAGGGTCGCTGTCTTTGAGGGAGATGATGGTGCGGAGTTGGGCGTAGATGTTGTTGTTTTCGGAGAAGACGCGGAGACCGTTGAGGGAAGCATCGGCGAGACTGTTGAAACAGCAAAAATAAAAGCAACAGAACATTAGTAAGCAACTTTCTCCACAGGAACAAAAACAGATGTAGAACGGCAAACGCAAGACATAGAGAAGAAAACACATACCTCGAATCTCCCAACAAAGCCCCCGCCCCCGCATACC
>JADGJF010000601.1:0-17332 GCA_027596845.1 Quaeritorhiza haematococci | reverse complement strand
CCCCCCCAACGCACCATATACCAAGAGGAGAAATAAAAGGGCGTGCATTAAAGGACCATGAAACAGACATTGGATAGATCTAAACACACTAAACACGCAGGACTCAATCCTGTATGCTAGTTATCCCTGGTTATGTATGAGGATGCAGGAGATGGAGTCTTCGCTCATGACCAGGATATGTCCTTTGAACCCAGTTCATTTGAGTGTTCATATGAACTGGATCGAGTAGCAGGTACACAGCTCGTGAACTGCCGGAAAACTGCTCCATGAAGATTGGTGACGATGGGCAGGCAGGGTTTTCGGGTTAAGTCCCTTACGTCGCACTGTCGCCGTCCCACTAGTAGTCGGCCTGTCGCCAGGCCTGTCGCTGTTCAAGCGGTCATTTGCGGTCATTTGGTAAAGCCACCTGGTGCGACAACCAGCCCTGCCTTCACTTACATCATAATCCAACAGTTCAACATGTCCGCCGAAAACGAGACCGCGTCGCTGGAGGAATTCCGCAAGAAGGCTGCTGAACTCATCACCGAAGCAAAGCTCGAGGACAAATGGGTACGCAATTCGACGTCATAGCGTTTCCGACCTCCTGATCTGGCAACTCCCTTTGGAAAAGAATCTGGAACTCCTTATCCCTCCAGACTTGCTGACCATGGTTCTCCTGTATCCCTCCGTATTTCTTTTGCTTGTTGAAAAAGATGGACTTGTGGGGTGTTTCCATGCGGAACCTCAACAGCGAGGCGCCTTTGACCAAACCCCAAACGGTTATTCTCCTGAAATTTCTGAGGGCGAGGGAGTTCGATATCCAAAAGGCGGGAGATATGTTGACAGGCACATTGAAGGTAATTCGTTTGCCCACCGTTCTCGCCATGATCGCAGGACGAATTCCCGCGGCGAGAGCACCAGCACAAGAAGCAGTTCTACAGCAAGCACGTTTCTGAGTATTTGCCTCTACTTTCTTTTCGATGGGTTGTTTCCATCAACGCAGTGGCGCGCAGAGTTCGACACAATCAGCCTGATGAATGAAACTTTCGGGAAAGAGTTCGACGCATTCGGTCGGATCTACGGCAAGGACAAGAATGGTTCTCCTGTCACATACAACTTCTATTCCGGGGCGGCCCAAGACGATATCGTTGGCCAAATGGACAAGTTTTTGCGGTGGAGGGTTCAGCTTATGGAGAAGGCTATTAGTCTCTTGGACTTTGAGAACGGGATCGAGACAGTTACGCAGGTTCGTTGTTGGGCTGGAAGTTACCGTGCTCTGTGAAGGCTTTCGAAATGAAGCTGACAGATACCTTTCCTCTTCAGGTCCACGACTACTCGCAAACGAGTTTCTTTATGGGCAACAAAATGAAGGCCGTTACCAAGCAGGTCATCGACATCTTCCAGGTATGTTCGTGTCTCACGGGGACATAGGGAGGGCTTTCATTGGGCTACGACACGCGCATGCTCAAACACGTTTCCGCGTTGCACCCTAGAACCACTACCCCGAATTCCTTTCGGCTAAGTTCTTCTTGGGTGTCCCTACGATCATGGAGTACCTCTTCTCCGTCATGTCCGCCTTTGTCTCTGCACGCACACGGTCCAAGTTCAAGATGGTCCGTCGCGGTAAAGGCCGTGCCGCCCTCCTCGAACAGATTGAGCCTGACCAGCTTCCCCCCGAATACAACGGGTTCGAAGAGATCACCGAGGGTGTTGAGGCTGTCGCCATCAGCAGCAGCGCCGACAAGAGGAGAAGCTCCGCCGCAGACATCAAGCGCGTGACCATCAAGGCGGGTGGCTCTGAGATCGTCCAATTGCCCGTCAAGGAAGGCGATCTAGTCAACTGGGAATACACGACCTTGTCCCTTGACATTGGCGTCAAGGTTTGGATAGCCCCTGCTGGGGACGAGGGAACAAAGGAACCTGAGAAGGATAGCCTGATTTCCTCCTCAAAGGACGAAGGTGGCAAGGGCAACTTCACTGTCGATCGCAAAGACGGTGGGGTCTTCACCCTCAAACTCGACAACAGCTACTCGATGTTGACGGAGAAGACTGTTCTGTACCGCGTTCGGGTCAAGCAGGCCTAGTATTAGAAAAAATGGTAGCGTACTAGAATGAAACTGTATATGGTCGCGCATAAATTCCAAGTTCTGACTGAAGGCAATTTCTGTACTGTATATGTTTTATGTGTAGTTGTTCCTGATAACCTGAGTACTTGGCCATTGATCCAGTTCTGATGCAAAATATCACAATTGTGAAAGAACGCTCCTATCAACGCTCCCTATTCAACAAAGGCTGCAACAAAGGTTCGTTCTTCATGATAAAACTTACATCACTGTCATATTTCGTATTCTTCGGAAAAAATAAATACAAATGCTGCTGCTTTTCGCTCTGACTAATCTTACAAAAATAACAAGAACGCTCTGTGTACGCTAAATACAGTCCGCACGAAACGAGGATGATTCGTTACAGGCCCTCCGTCTCTCGGTGATTTCAGTTGGTCTCCACTTCCGATATCCTTAGCACTGCGCGTTGACGGATCGCGTGAGGATGTCTTTCACGTTCTTGTACGTGATGCCACCCGCGACGGTTGTGTCGTCGGTGGGAGTGCCGAGGGGAAGCCATAAGAAATCAGGGTGCTTTGACTTTGATTCACCAACCCATTCGCCTACAATTCGAAAATGCAAATGAAAGAAAAGAAAGCGCATGAGGGATCGGTTTCACTCATCCACTACTCCCAACTCAACAAAGCAGAAAAGATCCACTTGCAAACTTGACGCAAACTTACCACCAATAATCCTCCCATCAGCATCCAATTCCAACAAGTACTCGTACGTCGATGTCCTAGTGAACGTATCGACAATACCGGTCGAAACCAACGGTCCGTCTTGACGCGATTCAACAATATACGAGAATCTTGTAATGATATGGGTGAGGTTTGTTGCCATTGGGTTGAAGGTGTAGTTTGTGAGGGCGGGGTTGATGAGCTTGGCGCCTTGTTCCAAAGTTATGGGCTTGTTTTGGATGATGTTGAAGCTGCGCACGGGCTGGAGGGGAGTTGTTGGGTATGAAAAAGTTAGATGATGTTGAGAAAGACTCATGATCGCGGAATCCACCGTCAAAAAACCCAAATGACACAAAAAGCAAAAAAGACCCACCTGGTTCCACACTTCAGCCAGAGAATCCACATCCGCGACAAACGAAATCTGCCGCGTCCCCATCATGTTCGTAATCGCAACGTGGAAGAAGTCCGGTGTGAGATCCCTGCACTCGAATCTTCTGTACCTCCCGTTTTCATCGACCGATGGCTGGACTTCGTTGCACCTCCCCCCACCAAAAACAGTCCCAATATCGCTTGCATCGTACATCTGGGTAATCAGAGCCTTTATGTCGTTCACTTGGAACGTGACGTTGTTGAGCGTAACAGGGCATTTCGGTTCTGGTTCCAAAATCGCAGCAGGAGCCCATGCGTGACAGATACCAAACCAGGTTGGGATGCACAACCCCCCGGTTGTCTGTCCCTCTCTTCTGGCGCAAACACTCCCATCCTTGAGACTAGCGCAATCGATGTCTTGTGTGCAGGGTGGGCGGAAAGATCGAGCGGAGTCGACGCCGCTGGCGAGTGAGAGGGAATCGGCGAGCTGCACGGGATCGAGGTTGAATGCGGAGGCATACTTCTGTACGGGCGATTGGGAGGTTTCGCCGTCCCATTTGAAGTTGATGCCGTCCCGGAAGGTTGGGAAGTAGTCGCCGGGCCATGGAGTCACCGACACTACGCCGGATCTGGGGAGCTTCGAATTGATCATTTCTGGGTGTTTGCATTTGGATTGGATTTGAGGAAAGGGAGAAAAGCATCAGTCACTTGTTCCGGCATGCCTGCAAACTCATTTTGAAGCAACACATGCCAGACTCCATGCAACGCCCGGCCCTCCCGTCAAACTCCACAAACTACTTACCGAAGGTCATGTTCAAAGTCTTCTCCATTGCCTCTACTGACATACGACTACCCAAAAACCTCGCATCACTATTCTCCGCCGATTCCGTTCCTCCGTTGCTCGATCTCGAACTGCTCAACACCGCCGGTGATGCATATCCGAGGGCAGGGTGGTTCGCATTGAGGGGTCGCTCTTCGGTGACCTCGACGGCCGCTACGGATGCGCCGGTTGCTGCTGCATCGATGTTGAAGAATGGACGGGCGTGGGTGAAAGAGGAGGTGGCGAGCAGGACGAAAAGCGATCTCAGAGTGGTTCCGTGCATCTTTCGCTTTTTGGATGTTGGTTCGTCTTTTGTGTCTATAAGTCTAACCTTTCTAACTGTGGGGGTAATCCTCTTTGAAGTGGGCCCTCTCGTAAACCGAAGAAGGTACTCAAAAAGGCGTCTATGTACTTACAAGTGTCTGTACTGCGCTTCCCTTGACCCTCTCGATGTCGTTCGCTTTTATAGTCCAGCAGCAGTCTCATAAAACATTTCTAGGCCCTGCCCACGGCTCTGCACCAGGTCTGCCCGGATTGCTGGCAGGATTGCTGGTGCCTGTCTCAAGTGTATGGATACGTAGTGGTATAGTTCGTGGTCAAGTCATGCATCATGGGGTATGTCTGCGCGTTTGAAATCTTCAAGGGGCTCTCGTTCCCAGCCTTGTTTCCAGCCTCGTTTCTCGGTGTTCTGCGCGCAAACAGTTTTGGAGATTCGAAAATTCTGATTCAACACCAATGCAAAACCGGATCCAAACCAGGATCCAAACTGGGCCTCTGGGTCTCATGATGCAGTTCACAATGTATGCGTTAGATGCGTTTCTCGTTTCGGGATTCTGTTCGGGATCCACCTGGGATCCACTTCATTTTCACATCACATCGCGAACTTTCGTCTCCCTCCTCCGTTTTGTTGTCTCCCAGTCAGTCTCCCAGTTGTCTCCCAGTTGTACCCGGCCGGACTCCAGCGCCCAGTCCGACGCAGAGTCTGGCGTCCAACCAATTCTTACAACAGTGTCGCGGCGCCAGCCCTCCTGACAAGGGATTTGTACACTCGGGGAGAGTCGAAAGTACACTGAGTGCAAAGAAATTTTTTCGTGTTCAATGTGGTTCGAACCAAGTCACATCAAAAAGGCCCCACTACGGCTGCTGGTCGCACAAAGCGGCATTTTCCAACTCCGACCTCCTCCAAGCGCCTTTTTGTCACAACATCAATCAGGACGTCTTCATCTGAGGGCGTGCAGGTTGAGTGTGGGATATCGCTGATACAGACGCTTTCAGGCCGCCGCTGGTGCATGGTAGAATCAGGAAACAGAAACAAACAGAGACCATGTATTTGTTTTCATCTTCTTTACTAGTTGTTTACATAGAGGAACAATTCATGGACATTTATCAAGCAATAAATAAGGAATGTTTGTTATTTACGTATAAGTTACAGTAAACCCGAAACGGTATCCCCGCGACTCCACATCTGCTCGAGCTCGCGAATCCATAAAAGCAGACCAAAAACTCCTTCGAACTCCGAACTTGACAACATCCGATCCTCTGCGTATTCAACTTCTTCTCAGCATTGAGTACCGTTCACAGATTGGTTGAGTAAGTTTTTGACGTTCTTGTAGTTGATCCCGCCGGCGACGGTTTGTTCGTCAGAAGGACGATTGAGAGGCAGCCAGATGTAGTCTGGGTGAAGGGCTTTAGACTCACCCAACCATTCTCCTGAAACATCACAAGGAGGACGTCGCGGGCATGGAATTAGTCTTTGATGAAGCTCCGGCTCGTTGAAACATAATAACCGAAAAAAAAAAAACCTGTGACAGATCTAGTCGAACAGTCGACTTACCACCGATGATCGTGCCAGCCCGATCCAACTCCAACAAATACTCGTATCTAGCGCTCGAGGTGAAATTGTTGACAATGCCGGTAGGAACCAATGGACCGTCTTGACGCGATTCAACGATATAATCAAACCGAGTAACAACGTGGGCAAGTGATGCTGCTGCTGTGTTGAAACCGTACCGGTTCAATCTTGGGTTGACGAG
Source organism: Quaeritorhiza haematococci (assembly GCA_027596845.1). Classification (NCBI taxonomy): domain Eukaryota; kingdom Fungi; phylum Chytridiomycota; class Chytridiomycetes; family Quaeritorhizaceae; genus Quaeritorhiza; species Quaeritorhiza haematococci. The sequence continues at coordinate 11,349 of JADGJF010000601.1, read as the reverse complement.
CTTAGCACCTTCTTGGAGCGACACAGGTTTGTTCTGCTCAATTTCGTAGGATCGTACGGGCTGGATGGGGGATTAGATAGATTCGGTCTTTAGAATTCGAGATGTCTTTGAAAGACTGCGGATCCCAAAGGCGATGGAAGCCCATTACAAAAGAAAACCCACCTGGTTCCAAACTTCCTGTCTCGCGTCAATGTCCACGACGAACGATCTGTTGAGACCGCCAAGCATGTTCGTTACGACAAGGTGGAATAAGTCTGGGGTCATATCTTGGCAGTCGCGCACACGGTACCGGCCGTTGGCATCTGTAGCCGGATTCACCTCGTTGCACCTCCCCCCACCAATAATCGTCCCAATATTCGTCCCATCGTACATCTGCGTGACAAGCGCTTTCAAGTCGTTCACTTTGAAGGTGACATTGTTGAACGTAACAGGGCATTTCGGTTCTGGTTCCAAAATCGCAGCGGGCGCCCAGGCGTGACAGACGCCGAACCACTGTGGCGTGCACACCCCACTTGGCTGTCCCTCCCTTTTCGCGCAAACACTCCCGTCCCTCAAACGTGCACAGTCTTCATCTCTGGTGCAAGTTGGCTGGTTGATCGTTCGTACGAAATCAATACCTGTCGTTCTGGATAGTGTGTCGCTGAGACGTTTGGGATCGATACCAAAGGCGAGTGCATATTTCTCAGTCGGCGATTGGGATTGGGGGCCGTCCCATTTGAAGTTGATACCGTCGCGAAAGTGGGGCCAGTAGTCGGCAGGCCATGGAATCTGGCTGACAGCACCGGATTTGGGGAGTTTATCGTTGGCTTTTTCTGGAGGAGGAGCGAAGTCACGAAGAAAGAGTCAATATGTGATTGTCATGTGGGAAAACAATCAATTCATCCACATCCAAAATCAATATTCAATCGAAATGAAGCCGACATCCAAAAATCAACACACCAAATCTCCTCCCTAAATTCTGTTCAAGCGCCTGTAAGCTCGTTCTCTCCGTCTGTCCCATAGACGCAAAACTCTTGGCTCTTGCCGGAGCAGGCGGGCCATCCACAACGTCTGCTGGTGCGGGGATTGCCATGAGTGCATACCCAAGAGCTGGGTGATTTGTGTTGAGTTCCCGCTGTTCCACAGTTGAAGTTGTCTTCTCAATATCGATGAAATCCACTGCAGCGTCTCGACCTTCTGGCCCCGATGGAAAGACGCTCTCCTGGAAAGCGGCAGGAGCGGCATGGACCGTAGACGGAGACGTCATTGTGGCGAGGAGGACCATCAAGGATCCGACTTCGAGTGCGGATTTCGGCAGCATGTTGATTTACGGTTGTCTGCGGCTCCAGTCGGATGTACAGTCTGGTCTGTTCTTTTGCCCCCGGAACTCGCAGTATTTGTAGGATTTGTCTTTTTTATAGCACACACATTTCGCTGTTTGGAAGTCTCAAAAAACTCGGTTCATATTCTTTCAAGAATGCAGAATGCCATAATCCCGGCCCTGTAAACAAATGCCAGATGCCTTTCTGTAAGGAGGTCGGGGTTCTGGTGCAAAGTTAGACCCTTACCACAGACCAGCAGATGTTTGGAGCCGTGTGAGCGAGCGAGCACCGGCAAGCTACGCGCCCGCCAAAAAATGGGCAAGTGTCCTTGCAATTTGGTTCAAAAAGGCTGCCGATAGAGCCGATAGGCGGATGAAACGTTCACAAGCGTCCACCTGGTCCAGCCTCATTCTGTTCCAGCCTCCGCTCGACTCTGCCGTCGACTCTGGGACACGATGCGCGCAACCATTGTTACCGGGGAAACACCGGCCTTTGATGTGGCGACCGTCACCGATCTGGCCGTGTGCTGGGTAGTGTGCGCTAAGAGCAACCTTCGCATCAGTGAACCATATTTTCAACAATAGAGAATATGCAGGAGATACTGCAGGGCCATCCGCTGGTCACGAGCTGGGCGACCGAAATCGTTGCTGGCTATTGTGGCTGTCTGCATCGATGCCCGCAAATCTATCACAGTAAATTGATATGGCGAGCGCGGTGTTGAGCGCCGCGGCGGCGGTATATTTACATCAAAATCGACCAAGGCCAATGAGGTCCATCCGGCAGTCTATCCAGTACATTACAGTGATTATCGTCTGATTTGTGCGTCGGACAGCTTGACAATTATGTGGGGGTTTTGTGGTCCGGGCAGGTCATGCTGTGCCGGATTACCCGCCTTTCCTTTGGCTGAAACTGGGCATGTAGGAGATCAGGTAGAAGAGCACCTAAGGCCACTGTGGAGAATAACACTTCAGACTTCTCTTATTGTAAACAGCCTACAAAGCAAAAAACAACAAAGACAAGACCGTCAAAAAATGAAAATCAAAATCAAAATCGGAGTCAATCGGTCACTAGGCTCATTTCCGATCCACTACCCCCGCAGTCTCTCAACCATTGAAACCCCCCACCTCTCATCCTTCTCTCGCTCTTTTCTACCAATCAATGAATGACTGTGGAGGCAGAGCAAGCTTATGAACGCGGACTTTTGAGCAACGCTTAGCGAACTCAAGGGCGAGGCGAGATGTAGAGCGAGCGACTGTTCCCGTTACGCTCAGCATCGTCCATTCACAGACGTGGCGATCAAGGACTTAACGTTCCGGTATGTGATTCCGCCAGCAACCGTCGTATCGTCAGAGGGACGGTTCAACGGAAACCAGAGAAAGTCGGGATGGTTTGTTTTGGAATCTCCAACCCATTCGCCTGTTACACAGGGGAGGAAAGAGGGAGAAGTGAGTCTAAAGAGAGTCCAAAAGTCCACTACAGATGCCACTCTGCTGATATGATTTGGCGAACCTTACCTCCTATGATACTGCCGCTACCATCCAACTCCAGCAAGTACTCATATTGCGCGGTGGCAGTAAAGGCGCTAATCTGACCTCCGGAAACCAACGGTCCGTCATTCTGCGACTCGACGATGTAACCAAACCGGGTGATGACATGTGCGAGTGAAGCTGCAAGTCGGTTGAAGGGGTAGGTCTGTAGCGATGGGTTGATGATCTTGGCCCCCTGTTGAAGTCCGATGGGTGTGTTTTGTACGATCTCGAAACTGACGGTTGGCTTTGGGATGTTTGAAATCGTTAGTGCGAGTCTGTGGGTTTTATCGCAGCTTGCATCTGAGACCACCAGGGGTGAGAAGCAGGGCAAGGGGGTGAAGGGAGGAAAGGAAGGGGTGGGGATGCGGAAAGCATCCATGGCCATCGTCACTGGATTGAAGCTTACCTGGTTCCACACTTGATCGGCCGCAACGACATCCACAATGAAAGCCGACCTGATCGTGCCCATCATGTTCGTGACGGCTACGTGGAAGAAATCGGGTGTGAGGTCTCGACACGAATAGTCTTCATACCGACCGCTGCCGTCCTTAGCCGGGTTCGGGTCGTTACATCTACTTCCCCCAAACACGGTTTCGATGTTGGCCCCATCGTAAACCTGGGTGACTAGGGCCTTCATATCCATCACTTTAAAAGTCACTCCATTCATCTGTACTGGGCATCTCGGCTCTGGCTCCAGGATTGCGGCTGGTGCCCAAGCGTGACAAATCCCGAACCACCCAGGTATGCAAACCCCCTGGATTTGACCTCGCCGCTTCGAACACATGCTCCCATCATTGAGGTTTGCGCAGTCGGAGTCATCGGTACAAGACGGTCGAAAGGATCTCATCGAATCGATGCCGCTCATTTGGGACAGGGAGTTGCTGAGCTGCGTGGGATCAAGACCAAACGCACGAGCATACTTCTCCACGGGCGATTGGGAGTTGGGGCCGTCCCATCGGAAGTTGATGCCGTCGCGGAAGGTGGGGAAGTAGTCGCCGGGCCAGGGAGTTACCGTGACCGCGCCGGATCTTGGGAGGTTGGCGTTGGTGAATTCTATGGGTAATGCATGAGAACGGAACGAAAATAGGAGGGCGATTATGTTATTGTCAGGCCTGGAAGCAGACCGATCGCACTGAATCAAACAACGTATCTTCACTAAAACGAGTGCATATGACATCAGATAACTCACCAAAGTTCCTGTTCAGACCCGTCTCTAGAGCCTGGACAACAGCCCTCGTTCCTCCATCTGGGGATTCGAGAATACCAACGTTCTTCTTCTTTCTTCCTCCTTTTTTCACCACGTCCGGGGATGCGTATCCAAGCGCGGGATGGCTATTGTTGAGAGGACGCTTTTCCGCGTTTTCTGAAAACCTTGCTGTTGCCAAAGATGCCCCCATTGCGGCCCCGTCGACGCCTGCCGTGGCAGGGCGGCCGCTGGATGGGGATATCGTAAAAAGCAGCGATAGTAGAAATGCTAGTCTTCGCATCGCCTTTTTTTTCGTTGACGCGTACAGAGAATAGTTGTTTTCCGATTTCGCAAACCGATTCTATAGTCTGAGGCTATATCCCTCCTGCAACTGGAGTTTGCAGAGCGCCTACCCCTATATCGAAGTTTAAATCCATTTTCTGACGGGTTCGGCTGTACGAAGTGCCCCACAAAAGGGGCAAAAGGATGACTGTTAACATACGTTGAATGAGGGGGATAGAGGCGCCGGATCACCAGACAGAAATGGTCACCCCGATTTCCTCTTGAAAACCGTCTCCCATTTTTTCTCCACCGGATTGGGGGCGTTGGTAGAGCGCTCAGCTAGGCCGGGTGACGCTGGATGCCATGAAAGAACGGCAACTTACGGCATGTCTTTGAAGTTGAACAAGTATCATGTACCATTTTCCCTATCAGGCATTCTAATGAAGGTCGTCAGTGTGGTCACCAGTTTCGAAATGGCCACGAATCTTTTCTGCGAACACAGATCCAAAGACTTTGAGTATTCAACACGAACAACCAAGAAACCGTCCCCCTCCCTGTCCCTCTCAACGCATGTCAAATCTCCCATTCATGATGATCGTCGCCCAGATCCTCACCCTTTTTGAGGACCTCGCTTCCACTGTACATTGCAAAGATGGCCTTATGTCACGGTTTCTTTTTTAGGATCGAAAATCCTTGGTTTACACTTTGCTCGAAATTCTTTACAATTGAATTCTGAAGGGAATGATCCCGTACATACAAATCTGGATAAATAGTACAAGAAATACAAATGAAAGTTTGCTGGGCGTGAGGACGATACTTTCAACATTGACCGTTGGCGGATTGCTCAAGCAAGTTTCTGACGGTTGCGTAGTTGATTCCGCCTGCGACCGTCGTATCGTCAGAAGGACGGTTTTGCGGAAGCCAGAGGAAATCAGGGTGGTTTGTTTTTGAAATTCCAACCCATTCACCTGTTACACAGGGGAGGAAAGGGGAAGTGAGTCCAAAGCAGAGTCACAGGCCTCTTTTTCCGAACAGCTCGAAGACACTTACCACCAATGATAACACCATTGGCGTCGAGCTCCAACACGTATTCATACACGTCTTGCTTCGTGAACTGGTCGACGAGGCCGGTGGAAACTAACGGACCATCTTGCCGGGATTCAACGATGTAGTCAAAGCGCATTTTGATGTGCGCGAGAGAAACAGCGAATTGGTTGAAGGGATACGTCTGCAACTCAGGGTTGATGAGTTTGGCACCTTCGTCGAGCGTGATCGGAGTGTTTTGGATGATTTCGAAGCTCCTTACGGGCTGGAATATAAGTGAGAAGATTGTGATTAGTTTGGATCTTCTACAACAATACATTTACAACAATCTTTCACACTAAGGACTACAAATTAAAATCCTCATCTTACCTGATTCCAAACTTCCGCTCGCGCATCCACATCTGCCACAAACGAGGTGCTGAAGCTTCCGAGCATGTTTGTCACAGCAATGTGGAAGAAGTCGCTTGTGAGATCGCGGCATTCGAAAGATGAGTACCTGCCGTGGATATCTGTGGGCGGTTCGACGTCATCACACCGGCCGCCTCCGAAAACTGTTCCGATTGCAGTTCCATCGTACATCTGCGTGATAAGGGCTTTCAAATCGTTGACTTTGAAGGTGACATTGTTGAGCGTAACAGGGCATTTCGGTTCTGGTTCCAGGATCGCAGCAGGGGCCCACGCATGACAGATTCCGAACCACCCAGGAATGCACACCCCTGACGTTTCTCCCTCTCGGAAAGAACAAACACTCCCGTCATTGAGGCTCGAACAATCTGCTGTTGTTGTGCAAGGCGGTCGGAAAGATCTGGCGGAATCGATGCCGCTGGTTTGGGACAAGGCGTCGCTGAGCTGTTTGGGATCTATACCAAAGGCGAGGGCGTACTTCTCGGTCGGCGATTGGGATTGGGGTCCTTCCCACTTGAAGTTGATGCCGTCTCTGAACATCGGCCAGTAATCTCCGGGAAATGGCACGGTTTGCGCGGATCCAGAGGTGGGCATCTGCGAAAGAACACGTTCTAATGGTTGAAGATGGATTTTTGTAAGTTAGAAATGAATCTTGTTGGCAGATGCAAGATCGAAAAGGAGGTACAATTTCAAATTGATATCATATCACCTACCAAATGGTGCATTGAAGTGAGTTTCCAAGGCAGCAACACTGTTCCCAGTTCCCGTTGCTTGCCCGTCAGAATTTTCAGCAGACTCGATCCCACCGTTCCCCGCACGATTCTTGTTCTTGTTGACGACTGCAGGGCTGGCGAACCCGAGCGCAGGGTGGTTGGAAGTCAAAGGACGAACCTCTGCTTCATCGACTCTGTTCCTTCCAGTAGCGGCCGGGGCAAGCGAGTTCCCCGACGCATCATTACCGACGGGTGCGGCCCAGATTTTCGAAGTCGTCGCTAGTACAAATAGGGAGGTGATAGAGATAATCCGCGACATGTTGTGATTTATCTATGGTATACGGTATGTTCTGCGTCTGGGTTGGAGTGATCTATTCTAGGACGACAGAATCTATGATGTTTTCTGTTTAGCCTCCGAATGGGATGGAGATCTACGGATGCGCTGGTGGGTTTTTATACCCTCCCCTCTTGGCGACAAGGCCGTTCAAAATGCAAAGGGCACCAATTCACGATGAGTATCCATGTGGTGTATCTTGTTCCAGACCTGATCCGTTTTGGTCAGTGTTTTGGCCTGGTTTTGGCCCACCACGGCGACGACACAGAGGATGGCGGTGGGCCCCGACTATCTCTTTACTGCAAGAGAATTTTGCCAATGTGTTTCACTCTGCAAAGGAAGCAAGCTGGGCGCGTTCAGATGTCCGCCTTTATGTGATTGTACGCAGAATCGACCATGGAATGTATGGGCCTGACCAACGGTGACTATTTGAACATCAACATGTGCGCAGACATGTGTGTGTGGCCTCCGTCAAATTGCCGTTGCAACAACTGTGGTGGTGAACATTCAACTGAGGGCGCTGGTGCCAGCGTCTCGTCCAGCCATCTATTCTTGCTTCGCAGCTTGCTTTGTGCCATTTTTATACAAACTTGGAACGAGCGCGGCCGCTCTGGCGACCGCTTTCGAAAGGAAGGCGAAACTCTGCTCATCTGTCAAGTTACCACCTTGGTAACCACCTCACCTTATTCAAGATCTTCGTGAACACACAAGTTGGAAATCTAATCCTGAAGGCAAAACATATGTTTGCAGTTGTTTTTGCAGTGCATTTCTGCAAAGTTCGATCGCACCGGAGCTAAAGACTGTCGAATATGCTTTCCCATTAGTTTAGAGCCAGGTTTGGAGCCTTGCTGTCATTTCCCTCCCTTGTTTTTCATCCTGATCTGTGTTACAATGATTATTTCAAACCCAGCTACGTTCTGGATTGACAACTCCGGTCTCAAACGAGAGCCTCGAAATAAGTGAAGTTGGTATGGGGCGCTTCGATGGATGAAGCCAAGTAAAAGTTGGGAAGGCAACAGTAACTAGAAGCGTGGCGATTGCTCGTCGGGCGGTATGTGTATTTGGCTTTGGTAACATGAACCCCGTTCCCCGCCCCATTCCATCCCTTTCTCTGCCCCCAACTTTTGAAACCTTCCAGCCTGACCAAACGCACACACTTTCCTTGGGCCCCAGTTCTCCATAGTCAATTCACCCGCCAAAAACGATTGTGAGTCCTATAATTACAAAGTTCGGCAATCATCCGGGTGAGAACCCAACCCCCCGTCTCTTCGGCAGGCAGAGAGCAGTCTGACACCTGCTTGGTAAAGTCCACGGCGTCCCGACTCTGTCTACAGGTGAAGGAGTTACAATATGCAACGCAAACGACCCCCACCAATTTTCGCCACCAGCCAGCCTCACCAAAACAAACATATTTTTGGAGTATTGGCTTGCCACAGGCTATTTCTTTTCGCGGCGATGGCGAGAGAGATCTACGAGAAGAGGTGGTGAAGCGAGTCAGAACCTCCCCCTAATTTTTCACAAAAATCCCTCCAATTGCAAACACCGCAAAAACGCCGCGACGGGGGTATCCGGAACTTGTATAACGTGCCGCTTCTTCTCGGGAAACGAAGACGGTATCAAATCTGCAACGGGCTGGAGTTGGGGAAGTGTGGAGAAGTTCGCAAATCGCCTTTTCGACCGACATGTCGCAAAGCTCTACTGTTCCGCGTCGCTACTGATTGTATTCATTTTATCTGACGATTCAATCGCAGCAACGTCTGTAGTTCCCGAGCTGGAGCTGACGGCGGTTTTAGCAGCTGAAGGGATGCTTCTAGAAGGTGGTGGTGGTGCCCCACTGGCTGAATCCGCCTTTTGTTGATGATCCCGTCCGCCCTCGTCCTCAGCTGTGGTTGGTGAGACTGTTGCTGCCGACATTGCTCCAAATGACGCTGTCTTCTGCGGACTCGATGCAGCGGCATCACCATCAGAACTGTTGTCTTTCGGAGCGGCGGACCTCGATCCCGCCTGCGATAAGGCGTTCACACCACTACTCACTTGAGCTTCCTGCAACCCGCGCTCCAAAGCCGCTTTGTAGGAAAATATCACAGGCGGTACGGGGCTTGGCGTTTTGACTCTCGCCGTGCTGTGTGATGCGTTTGCTGTTGCTCCGGCAGATGAGGTTGCCGTTGGTGCAGTGGTGGTCGTCGCTGTTGTCTCCGTCGGCGACACTTCAGCAGACGAGGGTGGTTTCGGTGCCGACTGCTGGCCTCCCAGAACGCTTGAATACAAAAGCAAAGGCGCTGGTGATGTGAACTTTGATTTGTTGTTGACATCAGCAGGCTGCGAGTCGGTGGTGTTCTCAGAATTTTGAACGGAGGGAACTGCTGGCCAAACTGCCGTTTCGAATATCGTCGACGGTGTTGGTCTCGATCGAGGGGAAGTAGGTGGGGATGGAATGCGTATACCTCGGCCACGACCCATGGGACGTGGAACACGAGCGTTGCTGACTCCTGAATCATCGAGCAAGGATCTTCCTTGTCGATCCACCGATGGATTTCGACGAGAACTAGACGATGTCACGCTGCTGGTGCTGGTGGTGCTACATGTAGCCCAGTCTTCGGTATCCATCGTAAACGTTCCCGGAGCGGAATTCCACGATCGAGATCTTCGCCTCCCCTCTCTATTCCGGCCACCATTATTGCTGTTGTCAGCACCACCTCCGCTCTTTTCATCCCATCGACCATTGTTGCCAGTCCTATCCCTGTCCTTTCCCCTCTTCCTCTCCTTTTCTCGCTCCGTAATCGAACCAGCAACGACGAACATACCCTTCATGGACGGTAAGGAAGGCCTCCTCGCAACACTTCTATCGCTGTTTTCAGGTTCGTTGCTCTCTGAAGAGGTATTGGTGGCACCAGTACCAACGTTGCGTGCGTCCGATAACCTATGAGAGTGGTTGGCCCATAAAACAATCCCTTTGTTAGATTTCCGCTTGTCTTTGCGAGAAGGCGATGTTGCGGATCCCGAGCCATTTGGGTCCTGTCGGGTCCGCGATGGAGACCGTAATCGATTGGTCGCACCAGCTGCGTTGGAGGCAGGAGGGTTGGAATCACCTCGTGCACCCGCTGACTGGGATGCTTTCTCCATCGCAGTGCTCCCTCGCTCTGCCAGCACCCCTTTTTCGGCAGTGACTCCAGAAGCACATGCCATCTGTACACTTCTCCTATTGAATGCAAGCTCGGCCGACTTCGATTCCCCACTGCCCAAGTTGCTTGAAGGAGCCTTCGGCCCCGATGTATACGGTTGCGCCGGTCGCCCATTGGCATACGAATGGGCCCATTGGTTTCGTTGCTGCTTCTGATCAGACGCCCGCCCCATGCCCTCCGCCTTTGTACTATCGCTCGAAGATCCTTCAGCGGGGTTCGACCTGTTATGAATGGGGTTCCGTTCACGTTCAATTTGTTGAGCTTTCCTGCCATTGTCCATCCGAGAAGACGAGCCGCCACCAGCACTCCCTGACGACTTCCGCTGCCCTTCACCTTCTCCACTTTGCGTTACTTTCCCTTTCGCGTTGGGTCCTTCGGTTGTCAATCCGTGCTCTTCATCTTTTACAGTTTTTGCTGGCATCGACATAGCCTGCGAGAGCAAACACATCCCCTGATGATTCTGCTGCTGTCCCTCCGAACCCTCCCGCCGACCTTGCCCGGTGTGGTGATTCGGCACGTTCCTTCCGCTGTTGTTACTACCCGACGGTGTAGCGGGGAAATAGGGCATACCCATCATTGGTGCCATGAGCGGATAGTAGAAGTATTCTGGTACCGCAGTTCCGTTGAACAATAACATGCTCGGATTGACAATGTGCGTATTGCTGGGTAGTTGTTGTCGTTGCTGGTGAAAAGACGAAACGCCCGCGTTTGAGAGACGCCGAGTCGTAGATGCTCCTTTCGACTCGCGACGATCATCTGACGTCGAAGTGTCGCCTTTCGTTGCGGCATCAGAAGTTAGCCGGTCAGGGGCATCTGCGGTTTCTGTTTCCGCCTTTGCGTCGCTCGACTCCTTGGTTTCAGGCTGCTGAACATCGTTCTCGCTGCGAGCAACCTCCCTCGTCGCAGAACTCGTCGCAGAAGCCGTCTGTGATGCGAAATTTGTTGTTCCTGATGGCGGCTTCTGTGACTGGGACTGTTGTTGTGGTTGCCGCGAGTTCTGTTGTATGTAATTCGGTATTACGTTTTGATGATGAGGATATGCATTGTTTGCGTGCTGGTGCTGGTTTTGTTTCGTATGATGCGGACGGAAAGGTTGGTGCCGCTCCTTTATGTTGCCGCCGCCGTTGTTGTTGTTCGCGGAAGGCCGTTGCTGGTATAGATGAGGATTAAACCCGTATGGAGGTCGGAAGGGGATATATCCGGTGTTGTTGGGGTAGAAGTACGTATAAGGGCCGTTTTCGGTGCCGCCTCCCCCCCCCCCCCCCCCCCCCCCCCCCGGGCGGGGGGCGGCGGCGGGGGGGGGGGGGGGGGGGGGGCGGCGCGCACCTCGAGCTGAGAAGAATAAAGAACAAAGAGAAGCCGGCAAGAGGGGG
>JADGJF010000600.1:0-17349 GCA_027596845.1 Quaeritorhiza haematococci | reverse complement strand
CCCACCCCCCAACCCTTTCTCCTCAATGCATTTGAAAGACCAAAACCAGAAAAGAGAACTCGAGAGACACCTACATACTCTCCTCCTCCCCACGATCTCTCTCGCCTGAACCGCCGACCGCTCAACAAACAAGTCCTCGCCCAGATACACCAAGATCTCATTCGTATGAATTAATTTACCGGGTACCAGCGCCAGAGATCCCAGTGGAACCTGCCAAAAGGAATCCAAAATACGTCAGACATCAAAGGTTTCCGTAAATAGCAAAGGGTTTCTCAATATGATTTATGTATCGGAGAAGGATAAGCTACCATGATTTCTTTCGTTGTCGTCTTGGGTAGATCCTCAAGCAAGGTATCAAGATCCTTATACCCCTCATCAATGCGGTTCCATTTCTCGATCTGTTGTTTCGTTTCTTCGATGTTCTTCAAACGCCAAAGCAAAGGGTATCAGAGACGGATGCTTGTGTTAATGTTAATTCACCACCACTTTAATGTTAAAGGGGCAAACGCATTAATTTGATTTCAGTTTTTATACCTTGTCGACGGTTTCGCGGAATCGTTGGATGTTAAAGTTGAATGTTGATGCATTTCTTGGTGGCGTCACCCCAGTTGGCGCCGGTGCTGTTGAAGATGTCATGTTTTCCAGGGGTGTGACAAAAAACACTCGTGTCACTCTATGTGGACGAACATTGTTCGACGGGAACTCGCAAAATCAACAAAAGCCGTAGACTCTCCAGTTTTCTGAACTTGATAGAGTTGCGGCAACACACACGAGGAGGCGGCAGCTTTAGCCCTCTGAGGATAACCCATTTCATCTGCACCTGGAATCTTCCACCATCGATCTTAACTGCAAGGTTCTTGCTCATATGGGACCCTCTCTGAAAGAGATGTTCTTTTTCATTGATAATTCGTTTTAGGCAGGATATTTGGGTCGTATGGCGGATGTTTGCCCACGATCAGTCAACAAGCTTGCAATAACGTGGGAAAGTGGTCTTCGTTGGGGTATTGGACAAGGAACGGCAGTTTTCGAGACACTTCGACGGTTTTTTCGCCAACCGTCGATATTCGATGGTCCTTGGCACCAGAGCTCGAATTTGTTCTGGCAAGCTTGCATGATGGATAGCGGGTGTTGGCGTTCCATCCATTGACAAAACTTATCCCACAGGCACCAGAGGCCCGTAGCATTCCGATCCGGTTTTTGCCCCGGACTTTGGTCGCTTTTGATGGCAGAGGGTTGCCCGGGGATTTGACTTGGAATAACCTGGAGCTGCTCGGTGGAAGATGTCCAAACCTGAAGGCTTTTACTTGCTTCAATGTATTCGCCGCAAACGAAGGATGGGAACCGTTCCTGTCGAGGGTAGGGCCCAGGTTGGAGTTCTTTTGTGGAAACGTTTTCGGTCGTCAAGATTTCCAAGTCATCGCTCGGCATTGTCGATCCATCAAGTACCTGAAACTCGCCTTCCGCAGCGATTTCAGTGAAAGTCACGCAGCGTCACATGCGCTGACACCACAAGATTTCGAAGACCTTTTTCGTAATATCGGGTCGACACTCTGAGTTCGTTGTCTTTTTTCGACGGAGCAACGATTGCCAGTGGTTCCAACGTCTTGTACTATGGAAGCATTTCTGTCGCGCTTCGCTCCTTACTATGCCTGAAACTATGTCGTCCTCATTTTGAATCCCCATCCCTTCCCTCGTTATCAATTCCCAGTCAGCATCTGCAGGACTCCAATGCCTTCCTTCTCTCCCAGTAATACTTCGTTTTCTGTTTTGCAAAACAAGTATGTCGACCAAGGGACACCAAGTCAGTTGCTGAAAACAATGGAAATCCGCCAGCCATCTTTGGATGCCGTTGCGGCCCCCCTTTTCTATGTAACCAGACGCAAACTTGCCCAAAATCAGCATTCAGATTCCTTGCTCGAACCCATCAAAACAAGTCGGGACAAGTCTTGGGAATCAGACTGCCACAACAGATCTCATTTACAGCTTGATAGCTTGCTCGATGGTGGCAGGTGGTGGCTATAGATGGTACCAGTGCACCTCTTGCATCCAATCCTTGTCTGCTTGGAACAGATCCTTACAACGCAGCCTTTGAGCTGATCTCGACTCTGTTTTGTTTAAATCTGCGATATTTCCTTATCTGATTCCTTATTTCGAGTTTCAGTCAGTGATAATAAACACGAATGCCTCACCTGCCGACACGTATAAATTGTTTTTCAAATAATTCATTATCATTCATATTCTGATCCATATTTATTTTTGAACGTAAGTCCGTGGGCGCCTCGCAAAAAATTGTGAATTTTTTTTTTGGGACGGTGTGGACTGGGAGCGAACGGGAGCGAACACCGGGGTCACCATGGAAGTCCGATGGAAGAGCGGCGGACGAATTTTTGTTTTGACTCGAATTTGCGTTTTCGTGTTGGCACCCTCGCGCTGTATACATAAACCGATCAACAATGTGCGGGGAGGAAGGAAAGCAACAACAGGCAACCGGCAGGTCAAAATCAGGGTCAAAATGTCCAGATCAGTATCAAAACTGAAGTTCTTGGCCATTTTCGTGGCCTTTCTGCTCAGCATCGCCAGCTCCATCGCCGCCCAAAAGCTTCGAGTTCGCCGGAGAGGCAGAGATACTCCCTTTGACCAATCCGCCGACCAACACACCCAACAACAAACCCAAAACGCATCCCCCCCTTCCCAAGACGACTCTGACTCCAAACAACAAATCCCCCCACAACACCAATGCCCCCAAATCTCAAATGCGAAAACGTGGATGTCCACAGGCGACTTCTTTGATTCTACTCATGGATCCTGGACCGGCAGACTCATCTTCCCTGCCACCCCCGCCGACCGCCAACCCGACGGATCCGTCCTCTTCGAAGTCTACTCGTCTCCCAAAAATGTTCAGCTCCCACCACAATCGCAACAGGAAGGGAAATCAACAAGCGGGAATCCGATTATTTCCATTGTGATTGACCAGGAAGATGGATGGGGGAAAGAGTTTTACGAAAGGACGACGACGGATATTGATGTGAATAAGGCGCCGGAGGGGGTTCGGAAGAAGATTGAAGAGAACCAGGTGCTTGTGTTGCCAAAGAGGACGTATGGGTTGGAGAGGGTGTCGCCGTTAGAGACGTTGGCTGGTAAGTAATGGGAATCGTACTGTCGGAGTTTGAATTGATAGTTGATTATCTATGTATACAAATCTAATGTGAACAATTATTACGTTATTTTTGGGATTGGATAGGTGCTCGAAACGACGAATACCGAATTGGAGGCACCAATAGCCCCGACACCATCGAAGTCCTTATCACCGGTCCCACCCGCTTCATCGACAACAAGCTCCACATCACCAAAGAACCCGTCCAAATCATTGGCCGTTCCGTCGCCCTAGTCAAGGTCATTGACGCCATCGACGCCGAGCAACAAATCTTCAAAGCCCAACACTTCGACAAGCAAACAAACACCTTCTGCGGTGCCGTCGAAATCATCCACTTCCGCCCCCGCTCCCGCTCAGGTCTCGGCTCCTCCTTCAAAAACATCCTTGACTCCCCCCACAACACCCACGGCCTCTACATCTTCGGTGAACCCCCGGGTGAACCCAACCCCACCTTCACCTTTGAAGTCCGCGGTATCGAGCCTCGCGCACTCTACTCCCTAAACCCACTCATCGGTCCCAGACTTGGCGAAATCCGTAACGACCAGAAGAAACAAGTGAATTACATCAAGTACAAGACCTGGAAGGATGAACGGAAAAAGAAGAATGGTTGGAGTACGCTTGGGCTTGTGAATCAGGAAGGGGGGGAGTGGGTGTTGGACGATAGGGGGTTGGTGATGCATTTGTTTGGAGGGAACAATGGACCGATGGGGCGGAATGGGGCCATTATTCCGTTCTTGGGGCAGGTCAACACGGGCCACTTCGCCTTCGGATCCACCCGTGTCATCCTCGACCCCATCACCTCCGAACTCCGCCACGACATCACCTACCACCAAGTCTACGCCCACAACCGGGAAGGAATCGTTTCCGGGTTCCATAAATACTGTGCGTACATGGGCGATGTCGAGCGTGGTGTTGCGTACCATTTGCCCGTTTCAGATGTTGTTTTCAAGCATCCGATTCTGACGCATGAGTTTGTGGTGGTGGTTGATAAGAAGGAGAGTGCGAACGAGAATCAGCAGCAGCAGCAGCAACAACAACAACAACAGGAGGGAGAGCAGCAGGTTGAACAGAAGCAAGAAACCAAACGTTTCATCGTCCTCGACCAAATCATCCAAGAGCTTTCGGTGATGGTAGCCCGCTACCGCAGCGGCGACGGCACAGGTCTCTCTGATGTCACAGCCTACGGTAGTTGCGTCCAAGATTCGAATTTCGCCATCTACGCCGCCATCAAGGACGTTGAAGCCCTTCTCAAAAACTACGCCACCAAAAAGCGAACGGGTCTTTTCTCAACAACAACGGTCCTCCCCCTCCAAAACCCCGAGAAGGACGAACCCCTCTTCCAAACCCTCAAATCCCTTGTGGATAGCTATGAACGCCACATCATCCGGAAAGCCCGTTACCGCACCGACTGGCGTCGCAACATCGCATCCCTCCACATCAACGAGAAATACGACGTCCCCCTCTTCGGTTTCCGGGCCATCCTTCGCGCACTTATATCGCGCAATATATTGGTGCCGAGATGGAACTTTGATGCATTAGCTGGGATTTTGTTGAGAAGGGGCGCAAGTGGTTGGCATGTCAGGACGAGTTTTTTGGGAGCGAATGTGGCGGGGTTGATACCTGCTTCGCCAATGTTTGATCGTACTGCCAGGAAGAAGGATTATGAGGGGGACGGGATGGGGGAGGCAGAGGCGGAGGCGGAGCTGGAGGGGAATGGCGGCCTCGAAAAGACGGAGAATGATCAGGAGAATGATGCTTAGGTTTAGAGAGGAAGAAGCTGAAATTTATTAGTTAGAAGCTTTTAGAAACGGGGGAGGCGATAGATGGCTCCCCCAGATTATATCATTATCATATTATAACTTATTGTACCGTCAGTGATTGAACCTCAAGACCCGAGAACCACAGATTCATTTTCATGCTTTTCATCGTTTTTATACATGCATTATAACATGGAACCCAGCCTTTAGATATTTCGAACAAACTCATCAAATTCGAAAAAAGCATTATGATAACGCGCACCAGGAATCCTCGTCCACTGCCTACTACGGTCCCTTCCTAAATGAAGATTGTGCTCCATCAACAGGAGCTTTTTGCATTGACTGAACAGCTGCTGCACATCTTTCTCGTCAACAGCGGTTTTGTCTTGATCCTCAATCCGCACCTTCTGGATGTTAGGGCAAGAGTTGGTAATCATAGGAATCAATGCTTTCGCTATCGAAAACGTCGACCAACGAGAATACTTGATGCTAACATTGAAGGTCAAGAGGTTCGCCCCAACGTTACGAAGAAGGTATTCAAAATCGTGTGGTGGTAGCCATGGAGGTGCGATGGCGAGACACAAATGCTTGATTGGCGGACAATGACGAGCAATGACTTGGAGATCTTCGAAGCAGAAAACGTTTCCGCTAAAGAACTCTAAGCTGGACCCCAGTGTCGATAAGAATTCTTCCAAATGGTCGCTTCTGATCACTTCGTTGTTACCAGAACGGAATGCCTTCAGGTTCGGGCACGTTTTGCCAAGCAGCACCAGTCCCTCTCCACACAAGTCCACAAACGTCCCGCCAGCATCAAAAGCGACCAAAGTCGGCGGTAAAAGGCGTATAATCCTTGCAAGATCCTCTCTGGACATCGCCGTCAAGCCGTGACCCAAGCGAAAGACCCGCAATCCTTCATGAATGCTCGCAAGGACCAGGTCGACATCCAGTTCCAAACCCCATTGAATATCGACGAACTGGCGGAAGAACTCATGAAGCCTTTGAAGCTCTAAATCTCCACGAGTGGTAGAGTCCTCTGGCAAGTTAATGCGGCCCCCGGTACCAATCCTCCATCCCATCGACAGTTTCTTGACCGATTTGGGGCAAAAGTCCGCTATTCGACACAGATGTTCTGCCTGATATGAAGTCCGGCCGCCCGACAGGGAGAGTGTTTTCAGCGAGGGTCCCATAGTCGCAAGAATCTCACAGCAAAGATTGATCGTGGAAGGGTCAAGTTCCATATGCAATTCGGTGATAAGCGATGTGATTTTCGGAAGACGAAGCGGTGCGCGATCGCCGTCCCGTGTTGAAAGAGGTTGGGATTGTATCAAGTCGGAAAACTTTTGGATTCGGCTCTCTTTGTGGAGGGAGATATTGTTCCAAAGCTCACGACGGGCCACGCTCGCCCACATACGGCTAACCAGAGCACAGGAGTGTTTGGTTTCGGCGTCGACTAACGGCAATATCGTCTCAACGATTTCGAACGGAAGAGTCGGGACGATCTTTTTGGGCATCGTCGGTGACAAGGGTGCTCTGAAATTAACGGCAGATTCGCCTTCTTCTGGAAGAGCAAGCGACCGAGCAGAGATCATGTGCAGTGTGTCGTCTTCTGAACTGAAAGGTATTTGTGGCAATGTCTCCGTTAAATATCCCTGTTCGACTGATATTGGACGGGATTCGTTCAGGGAGTCGATCTATTGGCTTTGTTGCTATGTTTTACTGATTTTGTAGTGTAGGCGGTGGAAATCGTGCTGGTAATGGAATGGTGAGCGAGATGGGGGTCGGTGGGAGTTGGGCGCTCTGCCCGGGCGCTCTGGTGACGAGGAATCTTGGTTTTTCGCCGGTCACACAACTTTGGAGCAAGGGGGAGGAGGGAGGCATTGAGCAGCCGAGAGTAGACTCACTATTCCGGAAAACATGCGCGTGAGAAGCCTAACCCACCGCCAACAGAATTGGCTGTGTAAAACTGCCTATTCTCTCATACATAAAGGCCGGTGGACATGATTGACAGACCGGAAACATGAGGCGGAAGGGTTCCTCTTCAAAGTTCCTCACAAACTAGGTGCCCTTTTCGTTAGATTAAAAGAGCGTAGGGATGATGGGAACGGGAAGAGAGACGGTAGACTGTGAAGTAGGTATCGCAGAAGGGGCTACGACAGGGAGGGAAGGGATATGTAATCAGAACTGAATGGGCTGACGTGGATGTCAAGTTCATGGACAGCAGCTGCACGAAGGGATTCCCTGGTCCTTTTCTAGATACTTGTGATGACTTAAGTCTTTTCCCGCCAATATTTTGAATCGTCTCCCTTATTTCAATTGATGCATTTGTCGCAGTCACGGAAACTCGGA
This sequence comes from Quaeritorhiza haematococci, assembly GCA_027596845.1. Classification (NCBI taxonomy): domain Eukaryota; kingdom Fungi; phylum Chytridiomycota; class Chytridiomycetes; family Quaeritorhizaceae; genus Quaeritorhiza; species Quaeritorhiza haematococci. Next base: position 10,092 of record JADGJF010000600.1, on the reverse strand, counting down.
ACCACTTTTTCAAAAGTATGCACAGACCACCACAAACCAAGGCGACATTCACCAGTATCCGCATGAATGGTTTGAACAAAATCATTACATAAACTCTGGCTCTAGGCCAAAGGAACGCCGACTTCCCCCATCGTCCTTCTTCTTTCCTTCCTCAAGTTTCTTCCTGCCAGGTCAAAGGCAAAAGTATTCACATCATTGTGTGACGGCGGTTGAACACTGGGTGGGCATCATCTCCTACCATGATTCCTACCTGGACTCGCTAGACGATACCGAACACGATTACATCCGCATACATCCCAACCTCATTTCACTTCTCACAAACGATGCCCAGAAGTGCAGCCCCGAGTCTTCCGTTCGACATTGGAGACGATATTGTATCTTGTCGACGCCAAAACGAAGTGCTCCTGTGCTCTCGTAAATCGCAGTGGGCGAGCGTGGCTCGTAATGAACTCTGGAGTTATTTACGCCTCCGCGACGATCGGCGAGTCCGCAAGTTTTTGGACTTGATACGATTCCAACCCTTCGCACAAGGGGCCGGCGATCACGCAATACTTCGTCTCCCGAAGATAACATCGCTCATTACCAAGTTGCGACTGGAACTGGCGCCTTCCACGATCAATCTTTGCTGTGAGATCCTTGCGCACATGGGACCTTGTTTGAAAACATTCTCCGTGTCAGCCTGGGGTCGTGGTTCATTTCAGGAACAATATCAAGAAACTGGCAATCGAATTTAGGGATGCCGATGCCGGCGACACCAAGGCAAACGACTGCATTGCTCACGGAGATCTGGAACTCCAGAGGCTTCATGAGTTCTTCCGCCAGTTCATCGAGGCGATGGTCTTCGGAACTGGATGTCGACCTGGTCCTTGCGAGCATTCATGAAGGATTGCGGGTCTTTGGGTTCGGCTCTGTGACTGGACTTTCCAGGGACAATCTTGCCAGGGTCATACGCCTTTTACCCCCGACTTTGGTTGCTTTTGATGCTCATGGAATGTTTATCGACTTGTGTGGAGAGGAACTGGTGCTGCTTGGCAAAACGTGTCCGAACCTCAAGGCGTTTCGTTGCGGTAACAACAAATTCGTCAAAAGCGAACATTTGGAAGGATTCTTGTCGACAGTGGGGTCTGGATTAGAGTTCTTTAGTGGGAACGTTTTCTGTTCCGAGGATCTCCAAGTCATGGCCCGTCATTGTCGGTCGATCACGTATTTGCACGTTCATTTCTGGGGCAGGGAAGCTATACGCGCCACGTTACGTCCGCCGACACCACACGATTGTGAAGACCTGCTTCGGACTGTTGGGACGAACATCTTGACCTTCAACGTTACGATTGATGATTCTCCTTTGTCGGTAGCCAGACACCTGTTATCAACGATCACCTCCTTTTGCCCTCAGATTCAAAAAGTGCGGATTTGTGATCACGACGACACCTACGTAATGGAAAAAGACGTATAACAGCTCTTCAAGCAGTGCGAAAAGTTGATGAAACACGGCCTGAATAGCAGAAGGACCCACCGCAGTAGGGAATGGACAACAGTTTCTGAGGCTAGTTATCGGGAACTTTGTTTCGAGTTTGATGAGTTTGTTGGGTACGTCATTTGAAGGTTGATATCGGCTCGTTCGAAGGGAAATCGACGAAAAGCAGGTGTGTTGAATTCATATGATCTTAGCTAACTGCTTGGCGAACTTGAAGAATAATGCCTTCGGTTTCCTCAGAAAGAAGAATTGCATCATATCTCTTCACTTTTGATTATCCGCAATCTCTTCCGCATTTTCCTTTCACAATCCCAAGATCAACTCTCGTTGTCTTTGGAGTTCGTCTGTGCCTTTCTCGTCATTTCCGTTCGCTCTAATTCCGTACACTTGGCAACTGTTCGCCAGTCTTCAAAACCTTTCAGTCTTTTAGAAGTCCGTCCCTTGAGTGAGTCCGACTCCCCAGACTCACTCAGAATCGCCGAACCAGTCGGACTTCGAACCTCCTCCTCCTCACTTCACATTTGTTCACCATTTGGTATTTTGTTGTTCGTAGCTTTGTGACTTGGGGGACACAGAAGAAAGAAGTGTGGGAAAATCGGAACCTCACACTTGATTACGTCTTAAGAGGGTTGTGCGTGGGAAAATAACCAAAAACAGCACTGGTTGAAGAGCACTATTTCCACTCTTTCCTACCTCCACTGAACGCCGGTTCCCACCGAACACTCTGCGACTCCAACATCAGCAATCAGAGACACCAAAACTTTAAAAGGCGAATCCTGTGCGTTTTCGGTACAGCTCGTGCGTCATGGAAACACGATCGTCATCCGCTGACGACGACGTATTACGTGCGGTTACTGCTGGATCTTCCGTTATAAGCGTGTCTGCCGTTGAAATCAGAGCACCCTTGTCAGCGACGATTAGCGAAAAGACAGTCCCGACACTCCCGGCCGAAATCGTGGTCCTGATTTTGGACCTGGTAAACAGGGAAACGAGGCGCATCTGCACTCGAGTCAACCGCACGTGGGCGACCGTGGCTCGTCCTGAACTCTGGAAATGCGGGAAGCTCGCCGGGTTCGAAGCACTTTCCAAGTTTTGGGATTTGATACAGTTCCAACAACGCACAAGAGAAGCCGGCGACCTCGCAGTGGTTTCCCTCCCAAAGATCACCTCGTTTGTCACCGAAATAATCTTGGAACTTGAACCCTCAACCATTGATCTTGGCTGCAAGGTTCTTGCGCATTTGGAACGGTCGTTGACGACACTGTCGTTGTCTGCCCAAGGTGCATTTGAAAAAGGACATCTGTGTCAAATTCTAAATGTTTGCCCACGATCTGTCGAGAATCTGAGGATCAGCTGGTTCGCTTCGGGGGGCATCCAGCAAGGGGACCGCAAAGATGGTGGAAATACGGATTTCGAGAAGCTTCAACACCTTTTCCGCCAATTTGTTGATATTCGATGGTTTTTCCCAGACCCAGACCTGATTCTGGCAAGCGTCCACGATCGGTTGCGGGTTTTTCAGTTCTCCCTGGCTTTCGGAAGATCTTTGCCCAGAGAGCATCTTACCAGGCTTATCCGCTGTTTGCCCCCAACTTTGGTCGGTTTTGGTGCTGAATTGGGTGGGGAGGAGCTGGTGCTTCTTGGCAAGATGTGCTCGAACCTGAAGGCCTTGGAGTGCCGGAACACGGATTTCATCAGAAGCGAACATTTGGAGGAGGTCCTGTCGACGGTGGGGCCCGGGTTGGTGTTCCTTGCTGCGAATGTATTCTGCTCTGAGGATCTTCGAGTCATCGCACAGCATTGTCGGTCCATCAAGCACTTGCAAGTTAAGTTCCGGGGCCGGCTGCTGGGCCGGCTGGGTATCGGTGTTCCGGCTGGGTTACCTGAGCTGACACCACGACATTTTGAAGACCTACTTCGGGCGGTTGGGCCGACAATTTCGACCTTCAGCGTTGACATTTTTACACCTATGCCGATCACCAAACGCCTGGTATCAGCAATTGCCGACTCCTGCCCTCACATCACCAAAGTATTCATTTGCGTTTTTGACGACCCCTCCCTTGACGAAGGAAAAGTGGGAAAGCTATTCGAGAAGTGCAAAGAGCTCTTGTTGGTGAGACACCTCGATTTTAGAGAAATGGAGTACGATCTGGAGTGTGGTAAAGAGTGGACGAGGGCTCCAGGAGCATCCTTTGCTGATGCTTTCTTGGAGTTCGATGACTGTGTAGGGTGATGCGTAGATCATGCGAGTTTCTGTTCTGAACGTTGTTTCTCTGCCAACATCTTATGCAAGAACATTCTGTCGCGAATGAAAATGACTTGAATCGAAAGCGTAAGATGTAAAATCATTTGCAAATACGTAATCGAAAACTTGCGTATTTCCGACTTTTCCGATGATGAAACAACGTCTGTCTGAAGAAATCCTGGAAGATAACGAATACATCAGCGAATGCATCAGACTCTGAAAGTGCACTGATTTCTTCGATTTTTGTGGGTTTGTTCGGACGATGCATTGTGCTTGATTCGCAGAACGATTGGGCATTCCGGAAACTCAAATGATTTGATTGGCGAAGAGGAATGTCGGATTTTCGAAGTCTTCAACTGTGCTTTTCTCTTTCTCATTTCTCCTGGGGTAAACATCATTGTGTCCATCCGTGTCACCATCAGACCATGTTTCGCCCAATTCGTTTCGTATCTGGAAGTTCAACCGCCGACCACACCCGCGACCAAGATGCCTCCAACGAAGTACATCATTCCGAAGGCGAGAAGGTCAAGTTATTTTACCGTTCCGTAGTTGGGTCTTCTCCCGATGCCGTCGTCCCCCCACCCACTCAAGGCAGAAAGCGGAGAAAGGTTAAAAGCCGGAATGGCCACCCTCTCAAGAAGCGACGTGTGGATGCGTCAACATCTGCAGCGTTGGCAGGAACCACAGTCCGCATCAATGGCGGCAGTGGCAATGAGGTGATATCAGAACCTTTTGGGACTTTAGAGGAGGAAGAAGACGACTTTGGCAATTTCGGGTTAGTGGAAACTCAAAATCCTTTGGTGGAGTATCCTTCTTCACCAGAGGAGAGCGCAGACTCGGCGGCGAAGCCAATTGTTGAAACAACGATGCGATTACCAGTGGTTGTGGGACTGGAAGGCGGCATTGGCGCTTTTGTTGGGGCTGGGACGCCAGACCGACCTGATGACAGTTTGCAGTTTCCTGAGTATGCGGGTCAGGTGGTGATTCCAGAGGCGCAAGACAATGGTGATAGTGGAGGGTCTAGCGCGGTTTTTGAGACTACGATAACTGCCGAAATGACTGAAGCTCCTGCCAAAGCAGACCTTACCCAAGACCCGTCGGACTCTCAACAAAGCACCGAACAGACAGAAAACCCAGTGCCCCCACAAACCACACTGGAGTTCTTTTGCGAAATATGTGAACAGAATATATCGATTCCATTTCCGTCCATAGATTTGGAGGAGGAGGAAGTCGATACACTTGCTCAAGAAGCGCAGTCGAAACACCGAAGCAGTATGCCGCATTTATTGGCGAAGATTGAAAAAGAGCGACAGGAAGAGGACGGGACGGGATCGAAAGGTCCGACAGTATACGCCTTCAACGAAAAAAATGTAAGTGTTACTTCTGTTATTATGACCGCATGATTTTTTTGCTTTCGCAATTTCCGCCATGAAATTGTCCGCCTTTGTTCTACTCCTGACTTTTCCTCCATCAATTGTTCATTCTTAATTTCCGCACACAAAGGTTGGCTATCGTCTTCTTCAATCCCACGGTTGGCAACACGGTCAAGGTCTAGGTGCAGACAACCAAGGCCGCACATACCCCATCCCCACTCGCCTAAAAGCCGACAGACTGGGAATCGGCGCCCCACCTCCCAAAACATCATCCTCCACCGCCTCCAAATCCAGCACCTCCCCTTCCTCATCTTCATCAAAACATAGCCACACCAACGGACGTCGTCGCATCACGCACACTGCCGAAGATATAACCGCAGCGTCGGAGAGTGCCAAGATGATGAAACGTCGCAGATTATGGGATGCGGATGCGGAAGGGGTGGGAAATAGTGGTGCTGGTGTTTTTATGTCAAAAAGAGAGGCGATTGAACAGTATGAGCAGGATAAGAGGGAGAGGATGTCTCTTCTGGCGTATCTGAATAGATGAGTAGATTAGTGATGGATGCGTTGTTATTTAGGTGGCGGTGCTGTATATTATTGTATTGGTATTTTGTATTTATCAACCAGTGGCAAACGCATGTGCTGCCTTTCTGGCTGCTTTTCGGAACGTCACGACCCACACCATTGCACAACCACAAAGTATTCGCGACGAGTTAGAAGATACATTGGCGAATCCAGGTCCACTCGCAGCGGGACTGGCTGCGCGAGTCAGAGTCCAATCTCTTCACTTGTCTTCTTTCTACGGACTCCCTCCCAGACTCCCTCCGACAATTCCCTCATGCATGGAACGCTAGATGGAAGGCGACAGATTGGGACGGCGTCATCCCAAAATGCGTACGATCCATCGACTTTCGTTCTCTTCGCAGCACACACTTCAAGGGTTCGTCTCTTGAACCATTTTTCCTCATCCACTGTTTCAAAAGTTCGAAAAACTCCTGTGTGACTAGGACCACAATTCAAACTCCGACAGTGTTTCTTCAATGATCGTGTTTGGTAATGGATGGTATCAAAGAGCAGCAATACAGGTGAACAGCCGGCATCAATTAAGCAAGAATGGTGAAATATTGTAAGCATATGTCACGGCACCATATTCACATGGTCATCCTACCACTACCTCTCTTCACATAGCATTTACAGAGTGCCTAAACCCACGACGATGACGTTTAACTGAGGGTACCAGCCCCCGATTCGCCCCACCAGCACCGCACAATCCTCATACGACATGCTGAAATCAGTACGCCCCTTCACGATGAACTTCCGAAGTGACGGGAGACGTCGTGGAATGTCCCCTATCTGGTCGAGTTGAAAGCGCTGTGTAATTCGAAGCATTTTCAGGCTAAGGGTTTCGAGTTGAGTCATGTGCGCCGTTGCCTCACATGCGAGTCTCCATAGCCCCGCAGTCGCCCACGTTGAAGTCAACCCCCATGTACTGAGACTCTCAGACTCTTCTTGATCCGGGGTCGATCCGAGGCTCAAAACGACAAGATTAGGGCAAAGCCCCGCTGACTTGATGACATCCAACACCTCCAAAGAGTAGAACCCAATCTTCAAAGTCCGCAGATAAACACTCACAACAGGATTTGTCAACAGTGTAAACAAGGGCGGGACCATCTCATCCAGCTTGGAGAACGCCAACACACCTATTGGCTTCAATTTGAATCGCGTCAAGACGCAGGGTCCTTCGAGGTAAGGGGTGGTTGATGTTGGTGCTGAGGTCAGACGAATGAGCTCAGCCATGGTGTTGTGAAAGCCTTCCTTGATGTTAGAATCAATCCAATCGACCGATTCGAGGGAGACCATCGCCTTCAACTTTGTTGCAAAGTCCCGAGTTGGAGATGATATTTTGAGATGCTTCACGGTGGACAGATCGAGGTAGTTCAGGAACTTTGAGTCCGTGCCAGTCGCGTGCGTGAGGTCGAGCGCTTCCACGTTCCCATCCGTGTCCATGTTGACATGCAAACAGTCTGGGTGAGTGCGAGATGGTACACTGAACTTGAAGTTGTTGAGTTTTGGTGCCTGTTGCCGAACAATCATGAACGCAAGGTGCTCTGCTGCAAAGCAATCAGCGACACGCGAATGTCGTTTTATTGTTAGGGTGGTCAACATGGGAAGCTTGCGGCGCTCTGGAGCATGCGGCGATATGGATGATGGCTTCGACGTCAGCACGCCGGGTCGACCCATGAACTGCGACACGATCGATTCGTCCGCCCATCGCTGCCCACGATCCTCAAAAATGGCCTTCGCGATAAGTCCTTGGAAACGGAATGACACCAGAAGATGGCGCACATTCGAGACGGCTGTCAGCGTTGTGAAGAATTCTTTGATGTCCTTCTGCACCTTGGGAAGGAATTCATGTCTCGTAGTTCCGAAGTTCTCGGACTCCACAACGAGAGATAGGCTTAGATGATGGATAAAAGGGAGACACCGCTTGCCGAGATTCGAGATCCATGCGCCGAAACTTGCGTGTTTGATGTACTTTGGTCCAACCTCGTCGGGCGAAAGCAACGGGGAAACCCAGGTGAGGCCGGCATGAACGATCAGTGAGGCGTGCTGCCAGAGTAGGGGCAGGACGAGTTGAGAGGTGTGTTGGCAGGTCCAGGCGAGAGACGAGAGGGCCTTTTTGTTGGTTCGGAGATGTTTGACAATGTCGTGGATGATTTCGGATGGCAGGGAGACGAGGTTTGGAGGTGCCTGTGCGCTGGTGTCTGAAACTTTGTTATAAGGTGCAGGTGAAGGCATGGCTAATGGTTTGAAGCGAGTGACTGTGAGTGTGAGATCCTTCCTTAGCGGAAATGACTGGAATGAAGGAGTACTATTTATGAAATGTTAGCTGGCGATATGAACCGGATTTGGGAACAGAACCTAATCTTCTCCTGCATCTACGTTGATCGTCGGTCGAGAATCCGCGCTGCACCGAAGGAAGGGAGAGGTGGCGGCGAACTTCACGCTGCTCTAAGTGGTTCCGCAAATGTTCGTGGTATATGTGGTATCCGCTGGGCATCCGCTGGGTATCCGAGCCCAGTTCGACTGAGTTCGACACCGAGTTCGACCCCTGTTTCATTCCACCTTCACAGCCTCGCTGCCCTTGCAGAATGCTTGCAGCCGGCTTTTGATCCAGACCCAGGTTAGCTCCAGGGTTGGCACCAGTGAACTAAGTTACTTTTGAGGCACTGCAACATTATTTCGGACACAAAAAACTCTTTCTCAGACGCCAATGCTCGGGCTTGTTGGACGGTCTTTGTGGAAGAGGTGGAGAGGGGGGAGAGGGGTGTGCGGGACTCGCGGAAGAATGGGACACTCAATCTTGTGGGATGAATAGGTTCGACGTTGCCGTATCGCGTGGTTTCGGGGAGCAAGAAGCGAAGAGGCTTTGGTTCAGAAGGATTTCGGGTTCGGATCCAGTCGCTCCCCTCGCGTCTTCCCGGTTGTCAAGTATGTCCAAAGACGTTTTCATTTGTCGTATCCCAAACATTTTCTCTGGGTTCAAGCGTAATTTATTTTCCGCAAAGTTGCTTGAAATCTTTGCACCATGTCATTCGGTCGTCGTTTGGAATGCTGTTCTTTTGTTCCAAGCTTCACCTATCGACACAGGTGTTCCCAGAAATGTACCTGTGCAAGTCGCTTCAAACTTCTATTGACTCGGCAGAGGCAGGAACAAGAATTTACGGTAAAGCCTACTGTGCACCCAGCAACACCGCAACCGCCCTATTCACATCATTGTTACTCGTCCTCAGCGCCTCCCAAACCCTCTCCCGCGGGAATCCCATCCCAACCAGCAACTCAATCGCATCCTCCGATGGTACAACAGGAGCCGGTGCTGCCCCCGCCGCCCCTGCTGCTGCTCCTGCTCCTCCTCTAGCAGCTCTTGCACCCCCAGCCCGCACCGACCCATTCCGACTATTATTCATATTCAAATCCTGCATCGTAGTCGCTGAACCTCGCGAAACGACCGGTCCTGATGCGAGAAGCGGGAGGAAATACTTTGATGCAAAGCGAGAGAGAAAGGAGGGGAGACGCCATGTTCGGAGCGCGGAATCGTCTTCTAGGTGGTGGTAGAGGGCTCCTATGAGGAGACCGCAGAGGCCTGCTGCGACTGAGGAGGGGAAGGATGACCATAAGAGCTGTGATTTGTTGGGAAAAGACAAAATGTGAGTTAAAAATTAACGGCTATAGCTCGCAAAATGCGAATAATGTAAAAAGTGAGTAGACTGAGATCACAACACTCACCTGAGCACTTAGCAGATACAAAAACACTTTATCGCTGACCGTAACGCCCAACACGCGGAACTTGTACACCACAGGCACATTCCGGTAATACTGATACAGTGTCGCAAACAAGAACCCATAAGGGCCTGATGCCATCCGGACAAGACCGAAATACCGCCCGACAACCAAAACGCCCACTTGGAGTAGTGTGGAGAGCGCGGAAGAAAGGACAGCGAAGGATGCGTATTTGTGGGAACCCCATTGTCGTTCGATTAGGCGGAAATGGTAGATAAGGATGGTGCCGAAGAGGATTTCTGTGGAGGTTCCAAAGACTTGTTGGGGTGGAAAGAAAATGAACGGTGATGAGAAAGGAGCGTTGCGGGGGTAATGACGCATAGAGGAAATAATCCGAGAACTCACCAAAGTTGGATGTCACCAGTCTCCATATCTGTTTGAATCAAAGTAAAAGAGCTTTCTGTTAGCAAGACGCCAAGACTGCAGTCGATCCTACAACACAAAATTCCATCTCATACCTGATGATGTGTTGTAATATGCGGAACCAATTGTAAATGGAAACTATTTCTCATTCCGAATACCGACGACACTAAGCTGTTGATGCCCACCGAGAGAAAGACAGCCTTTGAGACAGGCGCATTATCTGTCATAGGTCGTGGATAATGCGGCAAGTTAGAATACCACGACAGAGTTCTTGTTCCTGCCTTTCGTCGTTGCAAACC
>JADGJF010000599.1:0-17352 GCA_027596845.1 Quaeritorhiza haematococci | reverse complement strand
GGGTTGAAGTGTGGAAAGGAGTAAGGGCACCTTTGATACGATTGGGGTTGGGTTTTGATTTTCAAAGTTGGGTTGTGGTGGTGATGTGATGAAAACCTTCCTTGTCAAAAACATTCTGACAAAGCTTTCGCTCGCAAACCACAGCACTATGCGTCTCGCCAAGGACACGCAGAAGTTTGTCGATGCCTGTTAGATGCCGGTGCTGACGTGAATGCACAGACGGGTGAAATCGGAACAACTGTGAGTGTTTTTAGTTCCTGTCCTTACCTTTGTTCCACCCGCTTTCCGAACGAACGAACATGTTTCTATTGTCTCGTCCACATTTACTATGCAAATAATGCTTATCTCATTCTCCCTTCCACCCAAAAGCCCCTCCACCGCGCGGCACTCGGAAACCACCTCCCCATAATCCAGCTGTTGCTCTCCCACGGTGCTGACCCCTTTATCCAAGACACCGACAGCCGAACAGCTTTACACATCGCCGTGGAAGGGGATGCGGTTGATGTGGCTAAACAGCTTTTGGAATCTGCTAGGCATGGTTGGAGTGGGACTTCTGTTTGGAAGTTGATTGAGATGAGGGATAGGAAAGGGCGGGACGTAAGGGAACTGGTGAGATCAGAGGGTATGCGGAAGGTGTTGGGGGAGTATGAGCTCGAGAGTTGAGGCTGGTGGTATTGAGTGGAGGTGAAAGACACCTACGGTCGATTGCACAGGAGGAGGAATTCCGACCAAACCCGCCTGCACGAGCGATCTGATCTCGCTTAGGTGTGCCCACAGATCCTGGGTACCAAACTCCCCGCGTCCGTCCACTGTCGCCGCGTCGCGACTCAAAAACATTTCGACGATTGAAGGCCTTGCGGTACCTGAACTCGGCACGATACTCACATTTGCGGTCCCATCTTCAGAAACGGTTGGCCCTTTGGTGACGAGCATACGGTGTGCTAAGCAAAGGCTTGCCTCCAAACCTGAGACATTGAGGGAATTTCCGCGTTGGAAGGACAATCTTCCGGCAAGCCAACTCGGACTCGGAGCGTTAATTTTCAACTGTGCTCTGAGCTATGCCAAGTCGGTTTCGAGCGACCAAGCAGCTCTCCAATGATGCTAAGAAGCTTAGGATATTCGTACGTACTGCGTTCTAAAGTGTCATGTCACGATCTTTTACAATCGGATTAGAAATATGTAGCTGAACAGATTCGTGGTCTATGTATAGGATGTAGTGGAGGGACTAGGGATGTCGGTTTACAAACTTCGAGAGATGTGCGGAGTTCGAGTATGGGATATCGAAGAGGGAAACCTCGAAGACGAACCAGCTTCGATCAGAGTTCGAACCTTGTCTTTTTTGCAAGGGTCCACACCGTCACCATCGGGACAACTGGCACACGTGGGTGCTGGGCAGGTTGTTCGCCGCAGCCATTTAATCACGAGGGTGTGTATCACTCAGGAGTGTTGTCTCCAATCCACGTGTTTCTGCATCAAAAACGACCATGACCTCCAGAGCGCGCGCCGTCGGCCCCAACAAAAAGTCGCCCCTCGGCGTCCTCTACTATGGCGACAAAACCGATTTGGCGAAGTTTTCTGCCCATGCCATCGAGATCCCTGGTACCCGACCTGAAGGAGCTGTCGAGACTGGTAGGGTGGTGACCTTTACCCCTTGCCGTTTTGTCTCATTTCGTCCAGCGAAAATGATGAGTGCGCGAAGTTAGAGAGTTTGGCTGATATTCGTTCTGGTTACTGGCTTTCGGTTCTTGAAAGGAATCTACCGGTCTGCGCTCTTGCCCATGGAGTTGTTGAAAGATTACCCGACAGTGAAGGTGAGGGAAAACCATTCAACCGCCAAGACCACTTTGGGACCTTTACTCAAACATCTCAGTCTTGAACTCGCGCTTGATATTCCACTTTGGATAATCACCGCTGACTTCTCCACCCGTTTAATACTCGCAACCGCCTTCCAGACTGTGTACGATGCATTCGAAACCGGTCTGTTGTTCTCCAAAAAGGACCCCTTCTTGGGCCACCGTCCGACCGTCAAAGATCCAGCGACCAAAACGGTCAGATCTGGGCCCTACGTCTGGCAAACATACGAGCAGGTCGCGCAAAGGCGACTCAACTTTGGGTCTGGGTTGATGAACATTTGGGTTGATGATGTCAAGGGTGATCCGAACAAGAAATGGAACTTGGGGATTTATGCGGTAGGTAGATGCAGGGTTTGATGTGGGAACTGTGGCGGGATGTATTCGATCTTTTTGGTTTGGACGGCGTACCGGATTCAACAAGAAATCTCTCGTGTGTGCCCCCGCCACTAATTTGGTTTATATGCCCGAACCAGGTAAACCGTCCGGAATGGATGATTGCTGATCTCGCTTGCCATGCCTACTCCCTCGCGACCGTCGCGCTGTATGACACGCTTGGGCCCGACTCCGTCGAGTTCATCATTGGCCATTCTGAGTGCTCAGTCGTCCTTTGCTCCTTGGACAAGGTCGAACTGGTCCTTCAAATTGCGCACAAATGTCCCAATCTGAAGGTGATCATCTCCATGGACAGTGCCAAAGATGTCGGTGCAAGCACACCCAGTATTCCCAACTCTAGCGCGGTCCTCAAGTCTTGGGCTGCTGAGAAGGGCGTCAAGTTTTACGAGTTCAAGGAAGTGGAGGCTTTGGGAGCGAAAAACAAAGTGCCTGTTCGTCCGCCTACTCCTGATGATATTTGTACAGTGTGCTATACTTCTGGTAAGGTCACAGTATCGGTTGAGAATTTTTGGAAACGGTTATCAGTTTTGTGCAATTGAATTGAAATCCTCCCTTTGTGGATGTTGCTATTAGGAACGACGGGCAATCCAAAAGGTGCCCTCATCTCTCATGGGAATGTCATCGCAGTTGTTCGAGCTGGGGAGTTTGTTGGCAACAATGTGGTGAAGGAGGATGTGCACATTTCTTACCTGCCGTTGGCGCGTAAGTATCCTTGAAGCTGTTTTCAACTATGCCAACCAGTTCTCAGTTTGCTGACGGGAAGAATGGTTAACAGATATCATGGAAAGGGTCATCTCGACTTGTGTGATCATTCGCGGTGCTCGGATCGGGTTTTTCCGTGGTGATGGTATGTGAAACGAGTGAAGATTGACGCCCGTATCTCCATATATGCAAATCCGGAAAAGTTTCTCATCACGGTCGTCTTCTTCAGTTACCCTTTTGATCGAAGATCTCGGTGTCTTGCGCCCCACAATCTTCCCCTCTGTCCCCCGACTTTTGAACCGAATTCATGACAAAATCATGGCCGCGGCGCTTCACTCTGGATCTGCGGTCAAGGCTGCTCTTTTCTCCCGCGCCCTCGCAGCGAAGTTGGAGAATATGAAGACCACCGGTTCTCTCACACACCCCTTGTGGGATCGATTGGTTTTCAACAAGATCAAGGCACTCTTGGGTGGACGCATCCGCTTCATGCTGTCCGCGTCCGCACCGGTCTCTCCTGACGTGTTGGCGTTCTTGAGGGTTGTTTTCTGTTGCGATGTCGTTGAGTCATACGGGCAAACAGAGAGCACAGGTCCGTTGTCGCTTTCTTGGAAGTCGGACTTGACCCCCGGACATGTTGGAGCTGTTGTTCCATGGTGAGTTTGTTGGAGTACGAGCGTCAAAGCCTCTCTTTCGGTCTCTTTCTCTACATGATGTTGTGGTTGCGATACTTTTTCATGCCCTTTTGCCCTCTGTTAACACGAACATTCACCACAGCAACGAGCTCAAGTTGGTCTCTGTTCCCGAAATGAGTTACACTATATTGGACAAGCCGTACCCCCGTGGTGAAATTTGTGTGCGGGGTCCGAACGTGTTCAAGGGCTACCTCAAAGATCCTGAAAAGACCAAGGAAACTGTTGACGAAGATGGCTGGCTGCACACAGGGGACATTGGGTACGTCGATGCTATCGGGCGAGTTTCCATCATCGACAGGAAGAAGAACATCTTGAAGCTGAGTCAAGGTATGTTTGGTTCGCAAGTTTGTTTCTTTCTCGATCGCTTTGTCTAACTCAATTCACCATTGTGCTTTTGATCAAGGCGAGTATGTATCTCCAGAAAAGATCGAGAACGTGTACATCAAGAGTGGCTTCATTGCTCAAATCTTCGTTCATGGGGACAGCTTGAAGGTAAGCTAGGTTCGAATTTCCCGATGTGTATGCTCTTAACAACGCTCCTAACACCCCTTTTCACCGACACTTGTAAAACTAAACCGTCCATCTCAAGAATGACCTCGTGGCCATCGTAGTTCCTGATCAAGAGTTCAGCATCCCGTTCGCCATCAACAGTGGTTTGCTTCCCGCCAACACTCCCGTACCAACAGTCCCGCAGCAACCCGGCGAAGAGCCCCACCCATCCCTCGTAGAGCTCTGCAAGGTCCCAGAGCTACGAAACCTTATCCTCAAAGACATGAACAAACTCGCCAAAGAGGCTAAGCTGCGTGGCTTCGAGTTTGTCAAGAGAATACATGTGACGGCGGAAATGTTTTCGGTTCAAAACGGGCTACTCACGCCGACGTTCAAGGTGAAACGGCATGAGGCGAAGGTAAGAGATGGCCTTCCTTGCTCGTGGGTTTACATTGCTTTGCACCGCTCATTTCTGATTGAATCCATGGATCAACATCGCATGCAATGCATTACAGAATTACTATCGCCAGTACATTGATGAGATGTACCATGACATCGACAACGGCGGGGCGAATGTCTCTTCGAAACTGTAAATCTAAGTATTGTCAGCTCGAACCGCGGATAGTACATCTTCGACTATTCGTTGAGTAAAAGATGGAAGATGATATAGAACTGTTTCACCGCGGGGAGGTCACTGGGAGACGTCTGAGGCCGGTCGGTTAAGCAGCGAATGATTGAGTGTTGTTGAGTTGGTAAAAAAGTGTCCAACAATAAAAACTTCGCCGGGCGTCTGAGACTAAAATCGTTTCAGAGACTTTGAAGCAACTCGAGCAGGAACGAAATGTGAGCAGACGGGAAAAGAACCCTGTCGAAAGAGAAATGGAGGGGGAAGAGGCATGTCCTTTCGGCCTTTCTCTGTGAGGGTTGTTTTGCTCGGGGATCAATTGCAAAGTCCGTCTTTTCTACACACTTGGTTTTTGGGGAAGACAGATGGGTCTTTTCACCATCAATCTCCTACTCATTTTCAATATGTTTTCAACAGAAACCAAAAAAAGTACAAGAAGAAGGAGATAAACATATCGCGCAAATCCAAGAGGGGAAAGAGAAAAAGAGACGGAAAGAAGAGGAAACACACCCGCCTCTCCCTTTCTCCCTCCCTTCTGTCGTGTCATCACAAATTCCCCTCCAAATTAGCGTTCCTTTCCCCCCCATCACCACTACCAAAACATCGCAATGAAGAGCTACGTGGCGGAGAGCACGGCGCCAAAGGTGTAACCCCTCAAACATGTCGCTGGCGTTCGGGAAAGGAACAGAAAAGCAACGGGAGAAACGTGGAGTGCGCGAAAGTTTGAAGAGGTTTCAGGGGGTCAATCCAATTTGGTTTACAAGGAGCAAAAAAAAAAAGAAAAACCAATGATGAAGACAATTATGTGCAGGTTTTACAGGCGATGGAACCCTCATGTCGAAGAAAGCAAAGGTTTTCCTCTTTCTCCGACCCACCGCTGCTCCGGATGGTTCTGGAGCATTTTTTACAACCCAGCGTGGAAGGGAATTCCAGAACTTCTTTTTCTTTCCACACAGTTACGCTCTTTTTCGTTTGTCCCTTCTCGGCGATTTTTTCAAAGAGTCCAATCGACGAAACCTTCCGACGCGGGAACCCGACTATCCGCTGGCATCCCCACATCCACATCCACGCCAATTTCGTCCACGCGATCATCTTCCACAGGTGTGGGTACTATAAGCGAAGGCGGCGAAGGGGATGGCATAGAGGGGAGGTGTTGGTGTTGTCCTTGATGTTGCGAGCGCGCGTTGAAGGCGTAGTGATAATCGGGTTGCGACATTCCTCCTGCTGAAGACGAGGGAGTTCCGGGGGAGGTGCTTCGAGGCGGGGAGGTTAAAGTATGAATAGGGGCGAGAACAGATGCTCCAGTGCATGGACCCATGACTCCGGTGGGGTGGCCGTATCCCATATCGTTTGGCCTCTGTTGGTATTGGGCGTAGTCTTGGTATCCATGGTGGCTCGACGGCGGGCGATCAGGATTGTACTGGTGGGTGTAAGGAGAATGATGCATGCTTCCACCACTGTAAGCTTGGTGCTGGGTCGTGTGATAAGGGTGGCGTGGTTCACTGTCGTTTCCCGAAGAGTAAGAAGATGTAGGTCCTCCCGCTGCATATCCGTTTCTCTGGTCTTGACCTGTCCCATAAGTCAAACCGGTACCCGAACTGTTCAGAGAGGATACAGAGTTACGGCTGGCTGGCGCTGTTGTTGAAATCTCGTCTTTGCTCCCGACATCAGCTTTCTTTGAAGAGGCACCAGTAGGATCGGGGCTGTTTTGCAGGGAACCGTTCGGGGGAGTGTTAAGGTCGTAAAACTTCGTCAAAGAGTCGTAATCGGGTGCTGGGGTGGTGGAAGATGCGCCTGAACCAGAGGGCGGAGTAGCAGCATTGTTATTTGAGGCCATTTGAGGATTGAATGAATGGAACTGAGACGGGGGAGGAGGGTAAAACCCAGCTCCGTAGACATTGCCACCCGCGGGTCCAGATGCAGGACCGTAGGGATTTGAGTTCGGGGCATTCGCACCAGACTGTGCAGCAGCAGCAGCAGCGGCGGCGGCGGCAGTGGCATATCCTGCGAGATTATTGACACCGGGTCCTGCAGGTCCAAAACCTCCCCGAGTGCTGTTCAAAATGTGGGCGTAAAAGTGTTGTTGGGATGTTGTGGGGCCAGGAACATTGGGCGGAAGATTCATGCGAGGCGATGGGGCAAAGAATGAGGGCGTGAATCCAGGACCTGCCATGGTAGTTGCGCCAGGCATCGCTGGGTAACCAGCAGGAGCAGATGATGCCGCTAGCGGATTCGCATAAGGGCTGATTGCACTCATGGTCATTGGATTGTATCCAAAGCCGGTTGTGCTCATAGTGGGGTTCGCGGGTGGGTGTGGCGTGGGGTACAAAGGCGGACCCAAGGTACTCGAAGCAACAGTTCCAGCACCAACGGTCGTTGCAGCTGGAGCTGCCGCTGGAGCGCTTCTTGGACCTTCCGCCAAGGCCTGTCTGCGGAAAAGGGAAGGATCTGGACGGTATGGAGTCGGGTCACTCACAGCACGGCTGGCTCTTGTTTTGCGACCGTGTCCTTCTTCGCTCAAAACGACGTTGGGATCAATAGTCCAGTACGATCCTTTCCCTGGCTCGTTGATGGGTCGTGGGACTCGAACGAAAGTTTTGTTGAGTGAGAGGTTGTGGCGGATGGAATTCTGAAAGTATCAATGAGAAGGAATGGACACGGCTACCTTAGTGCGAGATCGAGAACGGAAGGAAAGCGGGAAAACTCGGAAAAGAGAAATAAGCATTCGTAGCCAAAACCAACCTTCCAACCATTTCCAGCTGTTTTGTAAAACGGATAGTGATCCATAACCCAGTTGTAAATTTCGTTCAAAGTCATCTGCTTGTTTTTGCTCGTCTGGATCGCATAAGTGATCAAAGTTGCGTACGAGTACGGCGGTTTGCCCTCAATATTTGTTTCAAGTTTGAAACTTCCATCAAGCATTATTCCGTTTTGATTCATTTTCTTCAGCGAAACCTTCGGGTTGACCAACGGCGAAGAACCGGAACCTTGACCTAGCATCACTGGTCCATTCGAATCGTGTGAAGAGGACGATGATTCTGAATGGTTCCTGGACTTCGGACGAATGAGTACGTTGGTGCCGATTGGTAGACCGCTGCCACCGGATGGGTTCGGAGGGGTAGTCGAGTTTGGGAACGTGTTTCCGTATTGACTTAATCCAGCTGGAGCTGTAGTCGGGCCCGCGGATGGCAGACCTGGAGGAAAGTTCAAGTTCAGCGGCGGGAGAGTATGCTGGCCCGTCTTACTGCCATCGTCCTTGGTGTTAACCTGAAGATTCGGAGAACCATTGCTTGCAGAACTGTTCAACGAAGCACCGTTCTGGCTAGCGTTAGATGGCACCCATGCCTGTGGTTGCTGTTGCTGATGCGCGCTGTGACAGGACGGCTCAATGGCTGCAGGAGCTGCCGAATGTGTTCCAGCCGACATTGGGGAGACAGCGCACTTTGGGGGCGGCAACACTGGGGGCGTGGGATTCACCTTCGACAACCAATCGACGGAATTGATGGAGGCCTCCAAATCTACCATTCGGGCTAGTTGCGCCGATTCCGCAGTGTTGCTACGAGATCTAGCGCTGCTGCTGTTGCCACCACTAGTTGCGCTGACAGAAATCGAACTTGAAGTCACCGGTGATTGCTGGGATTGGCGGGAGACAATCGAATCCGAGCCGGCGCAAGGAAGTTGATGTGTTGATTGTGTGAGAGGTTGAATCGGCTGGTATTGCCGGAACTGCAACGGCGCAGCAGAGAACGTCAACGATGATTGTGCCAGCTTGAACAGAAGCAACAGAGGAACAACGATGGATGGAAGGACGGTGGTCCTGGACGGTTGGGAGCTGAAATTCGTCTAAATCAGAACCACAGGTCGAAACAAAAACCGAAACGAACACAAAGACTCTTTCGAGTATTTACTATCTCAACAAACAAAAGAGCAGCAAATTTACCTTTGAACTGGTCTTGGGTATCGACTCTGAGCGTTTGAAGCGCAGATATGTCAGTGCCTTGAAATAAAAAAGTAAAAAATTCAGACGGTCAGAGTCAATGCCAAGGAGCAGAGGCCTCTCAGATACGGCGCTCATTTTCCACCGATGTCTGGACGTCATGCCGGATTCTGCGAATAGAAGAATGCTGAAGAGGTTCCGGTCCCAAAGTATGCCGAGCACAAGAATGACGCAAGGTCGGAGAGATAGTCGCCAATCTTTCGACACCCATCAGATGGAAAGGAAAACTAAGCCATATCCGACTCACCAAAGACTTGAACTCAAATCGCCAGCTCCGGTTGCTGCTGTGTATTTGTTGTTGTTGTTGTTGTTGTTGATACTTCAGGCGATGATTGAAAAATATTCAAAACAAAGTTCATGTTTGTTCGGAGGTTGGAAAGGAGTTTTGGCTTCAAATCCGATAGCCCACCACTGCCGTGAATCGAAGAATCTACTTTAATCAATTGTTTCGACAAAACATCTTACCTTGTCGTCGAGAGGCTGTTTGGGGCTTAGTATGAAAGCGCTTTGGATGCAGGAGAGACGTTTGTTTGCTGTTGTTGTTTTGATTTATGATTCCCAATCTGTTTGCTTTTTGGCAAGCAAAAACCCATTTATTGTTGTCGCAATCCAATCAAGGGTTGAATCTTGAACGAAACCCATCACACTCAAAAGATGTCATGAGACTGGATGATAACAAGGACAACATTTTTTGTTTTGATTCTTGGTAAATGCCCAATCCCGGTAAATCTTCAATCAGGGATCCCCACTCAATCAATCACCAATAGGATTCTAAGCCACAAGCGCGGATCTCTCCAAAAGCTAACAAACAGTTTAACTGACAACAATCATTTGTTTTTCTTTCCAGAACGATGTTGCACAAGACGGTGTTCTTTTTCCCTATGTGCGTAAAACAAGAAAATCACCCCCCTTCCGCTCCCCCGCTCCCCCTCCGTTCCGAAGGTCCCCCGATTCGCAGTCACAGTAAGGGAAAGGATCGCTTCATCGTCGGGTGTTCAAAAGTCCATTGATTGTCCTTGTTTTGGGAATTCGGAAATTGCATGCAAAATGATCTGATCTGTCTCGACGCAGAAATGGCACATTTTTCTGGAAAAATCAACGCAATTCAATTCCAAGTCGCGATCATGCATGTTCATAGTGTTTTTGACTAGAATTGATTCAGACACTAAGGATTCTGTAGAGTGTCGTCTTCCTTTATATTCCAGTTGGTTGTCTTAGAAGTCAACATTCGAAAGGCCCATCGAAACCGGGGTCACTCTATCCTTACAGTAAACCTGATCACATACATGATTACAAAAAGTCGCCAAATACATGACGCGTCTTCAGACTATTCAAGCTTATATGCTCGACCAATGTCAGATTCTCGTCATCATAACCTTGGAAGAAAATCGCCAGATGCTCTCCTCAAAATTAATCGTCAACCTTCACCAGAGAGTAAACGGGCGCGTTCAACTTCTTAGCACCGCCGAGCACCGTCAACTCGATGAAGAAAATGTATTCTTGGACGACGCCCTTGTTTTGAACAACAAGGTCGCCTGCCGCCTTTGCACTGCCGCCGGTCGCTGTTGTGGGATGGAAAGAAGACGTGTTATGTCAGTTGTTCTTTGTCACAACTGCTCATCAACCAAGCGACGAAAATAAATATGTGACTTTGTATGTACCAATAAGGTCGTCCAGAATAATGACGTTTTGGCCTTCTTTGATCGCACCGACTTGCATTTCGAAGTAATCCTATGAGCATACCGGCAAATTGAGATCCGATATTCAGCCTTCCAACCTAAAGGAATCCACTCGAGCCACATATGCGGCTTCGGCTCTACGTACCGTCCCATATTCCTTCTCATATGCCACTTTCGTGCACGCCCCGGGTAATTTCCCTGCTTTGCGCACCGGGACAAACGCGGCACCTAACCGACATGCAATCATGGGCCCTGTTCCATAAAAGAGCCATCGGGTCGTTGCCACGTTGCGTTAGAAACCCCAGCTTGACCGAAACTGTTCAAGGTCACTCGCTTGGTGGCAAGGCGGAGTTCACTTACCGATGAGAAACCCACGAGCATCGAGACCTGCAAAGGGTAGATGGTTAACACAACTGACAATCCACGTTAACGAACGGGAAAGACACGAACGGCAAATGCAGAAGGGGGGCAACGATGCCGATATCTTACCAACTACCACATCGATTTTAGGCAGACCGGATGACAGAATGTGGTGCACGATGTGGGTAACTAGCATCTAGTGGCATATTAGAAACCTATTGAGAAAAAGTGATAACACCGCGATAGAGATTCATGAATGGGAGGCGGCGGAAATTACCTCAACAGCATTCGGATCTTGAAAAATGGGGAAGATATCTATTGAATGTTTGAGCAAGGGAATGCGGAGTTTTCATTTTTCGTTAGCCAGAAACTTTAGGGTTGAACATTGATTCAGAAGCCTCTTAGTCGATGAAAAGGAGCGACCGATAACCACCAAAACGGTGTCAACAACTTCAAAAGGGAACACACCTGCGACAATCTAAAAGGAGCCGCGAGGCCCCAACTCTGTGCGTGCGTGTTTTGGGAGGTTCGCTTTAGCTTGCGCCAAGGGTTTCCCTTTGAAGTTGTTGACATTATTTGTCTTTGGTTCCTTGAGTCTCGGTGAAAACAAATCAACAGCAAGAGATGTCCCTCTAATGCCACCAGTCCCTCAGCAGACCCCGCATGCCCTCCCCGAGAACCCCGACCAAGCTTCCTCAAACACTCCAACAAAGTCGTACACCAGCAACCCCACAAAGTCCTTGAATTCGAAATGCACAATGTAAACCGCCAGCACAGATGCGAATGCTTACCTTTAAACATAATCCCCTGTTTTTTCGAACCGAAGAAAGGCGATCTCGTGAGAAGGTTGTTGTTGAAACGCCATTTTGTATAGTGCGTGACCAGGAGACTTCCCTCGTTCCGTTAACTGTGGCAACAGGAAGAGGTGGATGCACAAGCACATACCTTCTTTGGGAAATCTGGGATCGTCTTCAACAAAGACGAGATTTTCTCAATGTCGGTCATGGTGGGTTCGTTGTTGGGGACTTGGGAGATTTGGGAGATGTTTGCTTTTAAGTAACTTGGTTGTTTGACAAGACAGGACACGTCGCACGAGCTTGGCATGAGGGGAAGGAGATGAATTTCGCATTCTGGCCTTCGTAGATCGAGTTTGGAAGTCTTTCAAGTGTCCAATGCAGATTCGATCCCTCAGTTGGCTTCAGCAGGTTTCAATTACCTGTTCCAACTTGTGGCCATGGTATATGTTATCTTCCACTTGAATTTGTCAATTTAGGAGGAAGAACGAAAATCAAACCTCAACTCTATCTCAGTTCTCCTCCTTGCGTTTTGTAGACGGAAACAGAATCTCCTAATTTATCAGCATGAACACTTATGGACCTTTTTTCTGTGAGATGGATTCGCGAACTTCGTGGAAAGGAAAGGAAAGGCACCCTCAGGGCACACCCATGACCTCCAGGGCACCATGAAGATTGGCCACAGAATGTTGACGGAAGTTGGGCATCATATGTAGGCACTCTGGGACGTGTTTACAGAGTTTGGTCGGGGTTCCAAACAGCACAGTGTGATTACCGGTGAATAACAATCCTTCATTTGCAAATGCCAACTGCACAGTGCATACCAAAAAGAAATGTAAAATGAAACTTCTATTTGCACCTGTCTAACAGCGTACATGAGTGAAATCGCATCAGTAACGGTCGCCAAGTACAAATGAGAATGCAAAGGATAAAATCTACATATTCACTCCTATAGTGAAGAGAAGTGAAGGCCTTCGATCGCGCATACCACGCGTTCGGTGCAATAAATACCCTTATCACACGCCACTACCTCACGACAACCGCATCAACGGTCTGCTAGTCCGGTTAAATAGCAAAAACCCAATAACCAAAAACCCAACACTCAACCCCACATTAATCAAAATGCAGTACCAAAGCGACGGACTCTCGAGACCAAAACTACTCAACACTTGATCCCCATTATCATAACACAAAGCCGCACTCCCCGGTGTACACCTCAATGGCAACCCCCTCAATTCGTTCTGGGCAAGGGCTTTGTTGGAGTAAGCAATGATTGAGATCCATTGAATCCAGCGGAAGACTTGAGGCACGTTGTCGAGGTTGAGGAGTTGACCACCGAAGAGGAGGAAGAGGACGATGACAAGGGGACCGACGATTTGACCGACGCGGGAGTTGGGGACTGCGGAACCGATGGCGAGACCGAGGGAGTTGGCGGTTGTGGAGTGGATGATTACGATGAGGATGAAGATGAAGTATTTGACGATGTCGTTCTGGTGGGGGGAAGAAGAGAAGAGAAGCGGGTTGTTAGAGATAAGTCTCGGCGATCTTTTAAGGGAACGAGTTTCAAATCTTGAGAGAGATAACTCACCCTAAGCCCGATCATCCAGTACACAGGCACAGCGAGCAGCAGGGAACCCAAGATATTCAACGGAAGAGTTGACACGAGTTTGGCCAAGAAGGCTGATGAGGCTCTGTAGGTACCCGCCGCACGTTCTCTTTTGATGATTTGACGTTGGTCGGGGAAGATACCGAGAGTAGGCATGACGACACCTGCGTTGTTATCAATCCAGACCGGGATGAAGAGGGTAGGTAAGTACAACGGCGAATCTCCAAACAATGAGTTGATAGAGGTTCAAAGGGAACGATTCGATAAGGGAACGGATTCGGATCATAAACTTACCGAAAGTTTGGTTGACACAGATGAAGAACAAGACACCGATACGATTCTGAACACCGGCGGCGTCATCAGTTACTTTGAAGAAGATGAAACCCATGACGAGCTGAAACAACAGAATGATGAAGAGGTATGAGCAATCCAATTCAATCCGATCTGGCATACATCTGGCTTTCAATGAAAGGAAATGAAAGAAATACCCACCATGATAATGATACCCTGCCCAATCGTTGCGCCGATGGTTGCTTTGTCCCGACGGACATCCTTCATATTCCGGTCAAGCAAAGTCCAAAACTCGCCAATCCACGAACTAGGCCACTTGCTCCCCTTCGGAACAGGCACCGCCAACTCCGCACCCTTCTTCTCATCCGTACTAATCACAACCGTATCCGGCACATCCTTCCCATCCAACAAAAACCGATTCTTCTTCGATTCCCATGCCTCATGGAACATATTAATTCTCTTCAACGATTCCTCTTTCAATTCGTCGGATCGTTGATCGAGGGTGATGATATCGAGGAAGAAATCAGAGGGGTTGGTTTTGGGTGGGAGTGGGAAGCCGAGGGATTCGAAGTGGCTTAGTGAGCCGGAGAGGGGGCCGAAGAAGACGGTGCGGCCGGCGGAGAGGAGGAGGATTTTGTCGAAGAGTTCGAGGATGTCAGTGCGGGGTTGGTGGATTGTCATGAGGACGACCATGTTGTGGGTGACGGCGAGGTTCTTGATGGTTTCGATGATGTTGAAGGCTGGTTGTTTTGGTGGGAAACGGGAATATGTCTTGGCATGAGCTGGCCGAGCAGAAGAATCGAAAACAAGGAGAGGAGAATACGATAGCACTATGGGCAGAAACGTACCAGTGAAAGCATCCAAACCCGATGTAGGCTAGAACGTTCATGAAAAGACCATACTGGGTAAGAAATTGCTCCACCCATGCAATGCGTATGCAGTGCAAGATTGAACGGCAACCCTTCGCGTTGATGCACATACCTCATCCAAGAACAAAATCTTGGGTTGCGTGACGAGCTCGACACCGATAGCCACTCTCTTCCTCTCACCACCAGAGACACCTCTGACCATGGAGTTACCAATGTAGGTGTTCCTGCACCCATTGAGGCCGAGTTCCATAATGATGTTTTCAACACGGTCGAGTTTCTCGCGGCGGGACAAGGATTTGGAGGGCAACCGGAGGAGGGCAGAGTATTGGAGCGTTTCGGTGACAGTGAGGTTCGAGTACATGCTATTGTTGATGCAAGATCATGGGGGGGCATATGAGTTAGATTCAAATGATGAGTGCGTGTTTCGGTGGAAGGTTGCAGTTTGAGAAAAGAGAGAAGGGCAAGTAAGATCTTACATGTCATCTTGTTCGACATAAGCGCACAAGCTTTGCCATGTCTTTTTGTTGCGAGGAGCTCCGTTGACGAGGATTTCTCCTTCGATGACTCCTGGTCCGATGCGTCCGGCGAGACAGTTCAGTAAGGTGGACTTACCGGCACCTAAACAAGTCGTGAAACAAGGGTTTTGGCATTAATTAACCTTTCAGAGATTATGTCTCCCAGCCAAGCCTTCTGTCCCCAATGTCCCGATTTTCATTTATCGACATCTCCCACATTTTCCCTTACCTGATCCACCCATGATAGCGACCACCTCCCCACTCCTCACTTCTCCGGACATATTCTTCAGAAGCGTCCTAGTTTGATTCTTGCCGACGGGAACCGTGTAGGAAACATCGTTCCAGGTGAGGGACATGGGGGGGCTTTTGTAGGTGTTGTTGCTATCAGTGCTGGGTTTCCCACCGGATGATGAGGATGAGGGTGCAACAGTCGGAGCGTCGACGGTGACGGCGATGTGGTCTTTCTTGTCTTCCATTTCGAAACGAGGTGCTGGGGATTTTGAGATCGAGGTGTACGGGGATTTCTCTAAAGAAAGGAAAATAGATGGTCATTATATTGAAAAGGTGTTAGCTGGGGTAAACATTTCCAAAAACATCATGGATCCGGTAAAATCGTATCAGCACGTGGTTATATCCCGATTTCCGGCAAAACAAATATCCTACTATATACATATTCTTCAGCACTTCATTTGTCCTCTTTCCGTGCCGGAGGGTCCGGGCGGCGCCCCAGCATACCGTCGCAAAAGTCTCCTTACATTTTCTACACAAAAAAAGTGTCGTCAGTCCTCTTCGGTTCGATGGTGACGGGATGACCGACGGGGGTGAACTAGTGAGGGAAAGCGATCGAAGACAGACAGGGCACTGTGGATGAGGGAAGTCCTGTGACTTGAGGAGGATGCGAGTATATATGAGAATGAGAGTCCGCGCGGTCGTGGAGAAATCCTTCACAGGTTTTCGAGGAGCAAACGGTCGGACTTGCACGCGTTTTGAGTTCAGATGAGCGCTGGTTTGGGTGTGAGACAGTGAGAGATAACCAACTTTTTATTCCCAGTCGCAAAGCCGCATCCCGACCCTAACCCTGCAGAAAGATCGATCTGCGTGCGGAGAATCATTTTGAAGCAACTTGATTGGTCGGGAAAACTCCAAAACTTGCCAAAAATAGAAGGTGAAAGTCTTTCGATTTGTAATGATTGGCGGGAACACAAGGCGGAGATCACTTTCTGTTTGGCGACCGAGGGCGCTCGAGTTGGGTATTTGCACTTGAATTAGAATTTGGAAACATGGGTATTTGTCAGCGAAGAATATTTACAAACCAGCGTTGCCCTGAGCGTTGCCTATGAACATCAAATAGATATCGCAACCCTCAAACACCCGCCATCCCCTCCCCCCGTCTTGTCCGTGCTCTTGTAGTTTCTCCGTCATGTCATATCAATCCACTTTCATTCAGGGACTCTGAAAACTGAACGTTTCCCCTCCGAAGAAGCTCCGCAATGACAGGTGTCGGTTCGACATCAGATCCCGCACCAGCTCCCGTATCATTGACAGTGTTCTGCACTTTTCGTTGTGCCGATATGGAGTCCGTCGTTGCTGTTCCTAAAGATGATAATGCAGACGAAGACGATGAGGCAGACGCAGTTGGCAGTGCCAGTGATGAATAAGATCCTTTGCGACTAAGGCTTCCAGATTGACCAGTAACCCTCCTCCGTTGAGGATGTTGAAGACTCGAGTTGAGGGATGTCAGTGATGACGCTGAACCTCCCACAGACGTTCCAGTTTGAGATGCGAGGGTACCGTCATCCGCCCGTTTCGAACCACTGCCGATGTGGCTCTTTCCGGAAGACACTCTCTTTAGCCGGACGATCTTGGGCACAAAGGGTGCCAATTTTTGAATGATCTCGTCGTTCGTTTCGATATGGATGTGTGGCTCAACATGCCTCACTATGTGAGCTTTTCCTTCTTCGGTTTCGCAAAAAAGAACCTTCCTCGAGTCCAACCCTGATCCGTAAAGCCCAGATCCTTTCAGTAATTGAAGAATCTGCTCTTGCTCCTTGTCGGATGATACGGCGGCAATGAGATACGTATCATAATGTCCCGACGATACGACCTTCCGAAGATAAGCGAGGATTGATTCGAGGAATGCAAAGTTTGGCGAGCGTGGGTCGGGTGATGGGTTCCACAAAATTGTCTGAGAAAGTGAAAATGTAAGAACAAGTGCCGTCCATTCTGACATGGACTCGTGCAGATGCATACAGCCCAGGAAGAGAAGGAATTGCATATAACGGATTCCACGATCTAAAATGATGAGCACTTCCACCATTGTAACGACTCATCCCTTCTCGTTCAGACAGCCCTCATGTCCTCAACTCCGCTTTCTTCCCACCCACCCCCCTCCCCCCCCCAGCCCCCAATTCCAAAAAAAAAAAATCCCAACCAACCAAACATTCACACCCATATACGGCAGAAAAGCAGGAGCCTTGGCCGCACGCA
>JADGJF010000598.1:0-17359 GCA_027596845.1 Quaeritorhiza haematococci | reverse complement strand
TATCCTTTCTCGGTTTCTGCAAGTTTCATGATTGATGTCACCATGTTGATTCTTTTTGATTTCTTGATGGCAATATATCAACTTCATCCCACCTGTGCTTTTGAATCTGGTTCGATTTGGTCTGCACTTCTGTGACTTTCGATTTTTCCGTCTTTTTTTTTGTTTCATTGCTATTGTTACCATTGATATGTTTCGCCTGGTTTTGGTCTTCCCTTTCGCTTTGAATACGTGTATATTTGCCTCCACTTTGCCCATGTACATAATTCTTGATGTTCTTTGCACTTTGCTTCCTTGTTATTACCCTTGTATCACAAATGGTTGAAAATACAGGCCTCCCCCATCTTTCTCCAACCTCCAACCAGACGCCGAACTGCACGGGACTTTGTTTCCAGAGATCGTCAACAACGATTGTTGAGAGGACTAGGTTCGCTAGCATGTACGGTAGATCGCATGCGTCGGGTGGGGCTATCTTCACATACAGATCTGTGTAGCGCCGTACCAGTCCTCAACATGCCATCCTTCCATCCACGTCAAGTCGTCCTGCTCGACGCCCATAGCCACTCATCATCTGTTCAACGTTCCGAGCCATCAACTTCTCTGCCAGGGCCTGGATTACGTGACCGCCCATGAAGATCATGAGGCTCGGATCCAAGTCATACATAGTTTCTGGTTGCTCCAAAGACTCGACAAGTTGCCCCACAGACGAAAGCCCTCGAGATCCAATGACAGGCTGAACCGCAGCTGTCTAGGTCCTCCTGGAGAATCTCGTGAAAAAGCACTGAACAAGAAATCAACATCCCCAATGCTGAAACGATGATCGATTTTCCGAATGATTCTTGCAGCGTCATGCGCAGCTTTCTTGACGTCCCTCGATGCTGTGGTTTCTCGAATCCGTCGGTCATATTCCGCCAGGCATCAAGGGTCGATCTTAACTGGGAGTGGGGATGTTTGGATATCATATCCCGAAAACGTGGAGGCAAGCGTGAGAGCCCATCGTCAACAATGTCAACAATGGTTATGCTTGCCGCACGTGAGTTGCTCGGAGCGATAGGGAGAAGTTGCAACAGCAGTCGGAGAGCTTTGAATCGCAGGAAAGGATGGGGATATTCTACCCAACGATCACATAAACCGCTCTGTCGTTTTCCAGAATCTTTTGCCCCATTTTGGTTGCGAGAACACAAAAACCACTGAATGCAGCTTTTCTGACTGTCGAAGCAAAGATGACGGTGAATGTGCACTGCGACAAGAAAGCATCCAAGACCTCGGGTTCAGGGAAGCGGTTCTGAATTTGGTCGTTGTCTGACTCCGGCAAACAGTACTTGACGATCGCCGCTACAACACATACAGCCGGGCCGCATAAGATTGGTGTGTACGCTTTGTGGTTTTTGACTATGTGTAGAGCGCGAGCCCAAACCCGACAGCTCTAGATTTGGCTTGTCAAGCAACTTCGACGCACAACCAAGTCCCCAGAACGTCGTATGAGAGTGGTGTGATTGCAAGAGCTCTGAAACAAGCTATCTGCCTGGGGCGTCTTCGAGAAGTTGCTGTGACAATGTGTCATCCATACCCATCGTGCCGATAAGTTGTCCAGACGTAATTTTGAAGCAGCGGCCGACCACAAGCCCAAAGCATGAGTAGACAGGCAACGATCTTCTTTAGGTGCCTGAGGGCTTTTCGTAACTGCTTACGATCGTCGAGCTCACCACCAAGTCCGACATACTCGCCCACTTCAGCCAGCGTGACGTTGGGACGGAGAAGTCTGGCGGGCACATCCGATGGTTGATCGTACGACGGCTGCAGATCTGAAAGTTCGGCTCGTGGTCCACAACGTCAACGGTCTTCATCTTTTCGAGTAGATGAATTTACAGACAGGGTTGGAGCAAGGTACGGATTCTCCAGGGATATGTCTCTGCCATTACGGTTTGGCGGATGATTGAAAGGAATTGGAAATGAACGATGTGAAACTCTGGGCGGTAATGGAAGAAACCCGATAAAATATTCACAAGTATTTACTAACCACACACTCACAGCAGGAAGTTTAGAAGGCGATCGTTGAGGACTTGATGATTTTTGCAAGACTTGTTTCTGACTTGCTTCCAGATCTCTGTCGGGTTTGAGACTCTCCCACTCTCCCAAACTCGTGATGTGACACTACCGTCCCTTGTTTCACGTCCTTCGAACTATGGATCGAAACCCCTTCCCCTTCATTTCAAGACGCTCGCCGGTGTACTCCACCAAGGGCGTCGTCGCCGCCACCCAGCCCCTCGCAGTACAGGCAGGATTGAGAATACTTAAAAAAGGCTAGTGCTTGTGGTGAATTCCGCGTGTTTGCACACAAACTACATGCACGTCGATGAGTATTAACGCCCTATTTATTTGAACCCCAATAGGAGGAAACGCAGCCGATGCAGCCGTTGCGGTAGGTAGAGAAAAGAGCAGCATTGCTTTTTTCTCGGACTCTAGCTTGTTAACAAGATGCTTTGACATCCAAAGGTCGCTGCGTGCATGAACGTCCTTGGTGAGCCCGCGCGGTTGATCCTTTTACTATCTAATTGTCGCTGTTTGCTAAAGTTACTTCTTGTTGTATTGCAGAACCAGCTTCGACTGGGATCGGAGGTGATTGCTTCTGCTTGTTTTACCGTGCAAAGGACAAGAAAGTCTTAGGACTGAATGGTTCTGGGAGGACACCGGCTGCGTTGACGCTCGATTTCGCAACGAAGGTGAAGGGTTTCAAGGGTTCCATTCCGAACGATGATATCAACGCGGTGACAGTACCTGGCGCCGCCGCAGGTAGTTCGAATTCATACGTAGTAAGGACTACTCCCACTTAGACTTGATCTAACAACAACTCGTTCTTGCAGGGTGGGTGGATACTGTTGAACACTTGGGTTCGGGCCGTCTCACACTTGGGGAAATCCTGGCCCCAGCGATCGAAATCGCCGAAAGCGGATTCCTTGTCGAACCCATTTCCTCCCAAATGTGGCAAGAAGCCGAAGAAAAGATACGGACCGCGTCTCCCAACTTTGACGAAATACTCCTGAATGGGAAGGCACCCAGA
This sequence comes from Quaeritorhiza haematococci, assembly GCA_027596845.1. Classification (NCBI taxonomy): domain Eukaryota; kingdom Fungi; phylum Chytridiomycota; class Chytridiomycetes; family Quaeritorhizaceae; genus Quaeritorhiza; species Quaeritorhiza haematococci. The sequence goes on along the minus strand of JADGJF010000598.1, from coordinate 14,301 downwards.
CCCGGAGAATTCATTCGGCTTCCTGAACTCGCTCAGTACGTTCAATGTTATCATGGGGACGCATCATAGAGAGGATCCACTCTGAAACAACCGGATATTGCAGAACGTTTAGGACTTTGGCGCAGAAAGGAAAAGCCGGCTTTTACAAAGGCTGCATAGCACGAGCAATTGTCGACTTAATCCAGAGCAAAGGTGATGGTCCTCGACATCTGCATCCATCGTGGCCTGCCATTATCGTCCCATCGCTAATGGTTGTTTTTCCTTATTGAAGGCGGAGTTATGACTCTCGATGATCTGAAGGAACACGAATCAACGTTTGTCGAGCCCATTACGTTCACGTACCAGGAGAAAGTCAATGTTTTCGAGTGTCCCCCCAATGGGCAAGGGTACGTTGTCATTCACTTTTATTAAATGCGAGCGCAATCATGACCATGAATGGGAATCTAACATGATTCGCCGATACAGTATCACGGCTTTGATGGCTTTGGGTATCATTGAAGCTCTTCAAGAAGAAGGGGTTGTCAAGGACCTCGGCACCATTGAACACAACTCAGCCGAGTACTTGCATGTTGTAATTGAAGCTCTGAGGATTGCTTTCGCCGATACAAGATGGTTCGTTGCAGATCCCAGCGTCGTCAACGTGCCTGTTCAGAACTTGCTCGATAAGGTCAGATTTATAGTCCGCTTGTCCCTTTGGACAGTATCTCATGATCCACATTCATTTTTTTCCAGGCGTATCTGAAGGAGCGAGCAAAACTTTTTGATCCGAAGAAAGCTACAATTTCTCCATTACACGGATCCCCTGTCAATTCCTCAGATACGGTTTAGTACGTTCTCCATTTGGCGAAGCTCTTGATTTTCGCATAATACACCCCCATTCACCCAGCAATTCGCATTTAGCTTTTCCGTTGTTGATCAGGAGGGAAATGCATGCAGCTTCATCAATTCTCTCTATCACGGCTTTGGCACGGTAACTACTTTCAATTTCATCGATTCGCGTACGGCTAATCACAAGAGACTAACTTTGCCTTCAACGCAAGGGAGCTATCCCGAAAGGGACAGGGGTCTGCCTGCATGGCCGTGGAGCCAATTTTTTACTGGAACCAGGTGCTCCAAACGTCCTTGGACCCAGGAAACGACCTTACCACACGATCATGTAGGTTTCTCGAAAGCTCTGTTTTCGTTCCGTACGGGAGTGATTCCAATGACCCCATCTGTCTGTTCTTCTTAGCCCCGCCATGACGACCAGGGCCGACTCAAACGAGCTGCATCTTTGCTATGGTGTCATGGGTAAAGGACGAAGACCAAACGACCTCACATGCTCTCACATTCTTGCGCATTTTCATATTACTGATCTCAATTGTTGTTCCTCCCCACTTAAAGGCGGTTTTATGCAACCTCAAGGCCACGTGCAAGTCCTTTTAAATATCCTCCATCACAACATGGATCCTCAATCCGCCCTGGACGCCCCACGAATCTGCATTGGTGCCGCAGATGGGACTGCCTCCATGAGCAGCACAGTCTATATCGAGGAGGGGATTCGTCCGGAAGTTGTGGGAAGGCTGCAAGAAATGGGACATGATGTGAAAATACTTGACGGAGTCCAGAGGAGCATGTTCGGGCGGGGGCAGGTGGTAATGAAACTTGAAGGAGAGAAGTTTTGTTTGGGAGCAGGATCTGATCCTCGAGGAGACGGGTGTGCTGCACCCCAACTATAACTATAGAAACCACCAATCGAAAACTCGGATGATGACGATGGGCGAGAGCAAGCGAATGGAGCAGCTGGTGAAGATGATAATGATGAGAAAGGAAGTCATTCCGTGGTTGGGGTGGAGAGAAAGCGGGAAATAATTCGTCTTGCATTATGTTAGACTGAAGCAAGAAATTGTTCAGGTCTTCAGTATGGATCGTGCGTCCCTGCGTGCGTCCCGAGTTTTTTTGATACGATGTTGCACTGAAGATATCACGTAGGCCTGGAAATCAGCCATCCACATAAGATTGAGGAGGTACCAGCACCCACACAATAACATTACATGCCAAGACATTGGCATGAATGTGAATTTTCAAATCCCCACAACACACGCAAGAGTTGCCAGCACCGTCGGAGTCGAAACACAGATCCTGACGCCGATTTCAGTCAGGATTTCAGCCGTACATCTACCTTCCAGGAAGGGATACCGCCTTTCTTCACATGGGAGTTGCGGGTACATCCTCTCGAAGACTGGTACCATCCAACCCGGCGTTCGACAAGGGTATTGTACAAAGCACAGTACCTGTCCACGGTAAGGACCGTGAACCGTGGGGCATACGCGGAACGCCCGAGAAGAGAAAGCTGAGGGGAAAGGGGAAGTTCTTGGGGAACAGGGAAGAATAGAAGTTAAGACTCAAATGTTGGGCGCCCTATCCAACGCAACTAGTGTTACGCACCTGTCATATCAACAACAACTCCGACGTCGTTGCAATATGGCGAACCGCCCGCCGCTCAAGCCAAAGGTGTGCCCCTAGAGACACTGCTGCATTCGGGATTACAGTAAGCATACAGACGTTCATGCTGACACTTGCATCTCTTGGCAACCAACTCACCAGGTCGTGGTTCTTTACGAAATTCTGCTAAAGGTAGGGTTACTTTGTGACGAAATGCCGGAGTTTTGAGTGAAAAGATCGTTCCTGTGCACATAGGCTTCATTCGGTCTGCAATCTTGTATGGAAATTTCTCAATTATTTAACCTTGTTCTGTTTCTTTTTTTTATTAAAGGGTCAGGACCCTTCAGCCAACAACCCCGGGTTCTGGGATGAGTTTTTCCTCCTCAGAGTCAATGCAGAATATCTCAAACAAGAGGTGGCGAGGATGACCCAAGAGCAGCTGCTCTCTATCAAGGTTGGGATCGTTGTTATTAAAGGGCGGGAAGGGTATAGAAGCAAACGGCCATGCTGGGAGGAACACATGCGGACGTTGTTTTACGTTGGAACGGTCTACGTGTTTATACTTATGCCAAAACAAAACACTTCTTCAAATGTTGACATAAGAAAATTATCAACACGATCTTCCTCAATGGCTTGGAAGCCGCCAACGACCCGTACATATTACGGCAGGCAAATGCTCTGAAGGTGTTACATGTGAAGAAAGCGATATTCCGTGTTTCTGGCTGTTTGGGAGGACCTTTGATTCGGCTGCAGAGATGAAGCTCAGTGGTTGACCTCCAATGGTGTCTCCTTCTTGACAGCACTTGTCTGCGCTACTTGGCAGCATATTCGCCAGAAAACATAACAACTTCACATTCGATGTCATCAATTTGCTTACGGGGCTGGATGATGCTGACGCCAGCTTTAAGGTGGGTCGGTATGTCTCCAGCGGATCTCCAGCGTCAGTTTGTTGCGTGAACTTCTTGTGCGGGCAAACAACTGATCCAACACTGAACGACTTTCTTGGAATTTTCCTTTGCTGGTTTGGTGTCTGAGTGCAGAGACTGGTCAGTACGATCGTAGAGAAGTTGTCGCCGAGCTCCCCTGGTAAAGCTACTGAATTTCGACCCATGTTGCGTTTCGACATTGACATTATGGACTCGATTTTTAATCCCGCATTGGCACATTTGTTTTATTTTCCTTCCTCTTCCGCTCTTTGTGGTGTGAAATCATACGCTTTGGTGTGCGGTTCCTTTGACCGGAACTGAATAGTCGAAGTACGCTCCCCTGCGCTGCAGTTGGCAATAACAATCGTTACAGCGACGGACAACATCAACCAGAATTCCCTCAACGATTACTTCATGATGCAGGACATTTCTCAACTTTTGGTGGCGGTATGTGACCTATGCGGAACCGTGGAAAGATAACGCATTGGTTGAATGCATTACTTGGGTGTCGCTCAACTGACGTAAACCGCTTTCAGATTGTCAAAAATTCTCAAGCAACAGCCATGACGGCTGATGCGGTGGTCCTCCTTTCTTTGCTCTGTAACTACAACAAGTATGAATCAACGAACCCATACCTAGTCTGGCTTAGTGGATGTACCGACGAGGAATTCATGATGGTATGTGACGAACGTGGTTTCGCAGCAAAAGGCCGTTGATAAGAGATTCCAAGACTGATTTGAAATGAATGGTAAAGCGCATCGTTTCTCTTTTAGGCATCGCGTCGCGAAAATGCCGCAGGTGTGTTACACTTCTGTTCTGATCTCACTGCTTCATCTGGACTAACAGGATCCGTTGTTTTCAAAGAATATATGCATCCACGGATTCGGACGAAGTGGGGACGCTGCACTCGGTTGCGTCGTATATCGGAGGTTTATTATGGAGCACCGAAGAAAAACCCAACGATACCATCAACGAGCAGTCGTACGTATCGCGAACAAAGTGTCCGGATTGATCAATAACTGTGAGAGGCCAAATTGACATTCCCACTTTTTCCCGCCTAAAACAGTCTTCACTTGCAAACAACATTTTTCCTCTTTTACGATCTCATCTACACGAACAAGAAGTTCAAAGCACTTCTATCTTCCCAGGAACTCACGCTTCCCGCTACCACCTACTACGACATTGACCTTGGGTCCAGCCCGACTCAGTCTCCTACTTCTGTATCGCCAACTTCACCCATATCTGCCACATCATCATCTCCTTCTTCGGCATTAGGGGCTGTTGGTGGAAGTCCTGCTGCGCCATCTATAGCTTCCTCGACCTTGAGGCGACTTTCCGTTACCTTTACGAGGACATCTTCAACGCAAGATCAGACCATTACGGGTCCTGAAGATCTTGGTGAGCGGAAGGCTTGGGGCACCACCTCGCTCATCGACATAAAAAAGAGCATGTAGCTGACACTATTTTCTATCAAAGGTACAACGCTCGCAGAATTCTTCTCTTGCTGCTCTTATATGTATCAGAATAACAGGAATCTACGGGCACTAATGTACACCAAATGTACGTTGGGGATGGTGGTATTCAGAAGTTTGTTTTTCTCGTCTTTTCTGCTGAACGCTGATTTTCATCATCGGGGTCTCGCAACAATGTCACATCGGCAGTGACATTGATAATATTGACATGCTTGTTGGACGATCCGGACATATGCTCGTTGGTGTGCACCGCTTCGTACAAATGTCGACTTTGTCGACAGGTTCGTTTTTCCCCGTGTAAATTACTTCCATTTGCAATCTACTCCGTTCCAATCCGCACGGCACACTGATGCCATTCTCGTTTGTTTTCGATTCACTCTGACAGAAACAGCTGCATCTCCCCCGAATCATGGAGGCTCGGCCCCTCGCATGCACAGTATTGGATTTGGTGGCAATCTTCCTGACACACAATCTAAGGAGAAAGTTACTGACCGATTTGTACAGGTTTGTGGTTAATTTTGCTCAAGAATAGTTTTCATTGTATTCGGGCTCTCTGGTGGTTGGATCTAGTTTGCTTGGACCTCACAGCCCTTGCGACAAGAGTAGACATGGGTGTCCTTGATCATGTTTGCGATCAATCCCCTTCGCATGCGACTCTTAACCGTGACTTCATCGCTTCTTTCTTGTCTTGTTCCGGAGAAAGCCTGTGCTTGGGAATACTGATTCGCCTCATGACACATCAGCGAAAGTTAGAAGTGCGACTTGAGTATCACTGGAAAGAAATATGGATGTCACTTGTGACGCTGGTTAGGTTTGTTGCAACACAAGCGGAGCACGTCAAAACTCGACCTAACTTTCTCCAGATGATTGAACTGGTATGTAACGGACTTCTGAACGACGTTTTTTCTGGAATGACTGAGTAATGAGATTCCTCCTCCACAAACTTCAGGTTTTCTGGTGCTTGAACTTCGCTTTGTAAGTTCTGTGCTGCGCCTTCGGGTCCGTTCCCGCTGTCTTCTTGCGTTGGTTCTCATCATCAGATTACTGGTTCATCATTCGTTCTGTTTGCTTTCTTCCCCCCGCCTCAGAACGCACGGGGACTCCTTTCTGCCCGATCCTGACAGCTACGATCAACTATACTACGAAGTGAGTGGTCGTGCTATCGGAAAAATGTTGGATTTCATTTGAGATTATTCGTATGTGTTGCTGATCATGCTACGTCGCGAGGCAGATCATACGAAACGCAGAGTACTTCACGATAGTTGATAAATTGGGTATGCGTTCTTTTCCAACACCATGTTGCCTTCTCTCCATAGTCCTTTTCATCTTACTAATGGGATCTACCCAGTTGAAGAAATTCGAAATGCGACATCAGGCGGACAATCGTCAACAGGACAAAGGCGCTACTCCAACCCATCATCACCAACCGCCGCCGCCGCCGCTGCCGGCAACTTCCACAACATCCGAACCATCATTTCCCATTTTCATCCCAAGATTGATCAATACTGTGAAGAAACCAGGCCACAGTCCCAAGGTGTGGTGCATGGTGCGATCATGTCTACGGCAGTGACGCCCGAACGGATAATGTCTGTCATAAAGGCTAATTTGGACACGTTGGAGCTCATGACATCGGATGTGGTCGACATATGGACGCCGTATGTGGAAGGTTCTGCAGAACAGACGTACTTTAGAGGCCTTGTAAGATTGATTGCCTCGGAATTAAAGGAAGAGCTGCGGGTGTAGGAACATAAGCAAGATTGGTATGTCCGCTTTATTTCGTTCCTCTTTCACTCAAAACACAAAATGACGCCGTATGTTCCCCTTCAGTGTACTCGCCTGCCTACAACAGTTTTGCACAGGATACGGCACACTGTCCGAAATTGCTTGTTCAAGTGAGGCAGTGAAGTGCGTGTAATGAAGACTTTGTACAAACAGTAAGCAAACCCCTTCCCCCGTTTCCTCATAGTGAGATTTCTATGTCTAAGCAAAGAAGACCCAAGAACAAATGGAAATCCAAAGAACAGAATCTTCGAAAACGAAATCCGTCACAAAGCGCCCCGAAATCCTGTTAAGCACCTTCTTCCTCCTCCCTTCCTGAAACACCCCTTTTTACAAAAATTTAGAATCAGTCAGAAATAATTTATAGCGAAATATTAGCGCCCCTCACTGTTTCCTTCCCCTCGTATGAAAGGTCAATGCGCATGCTCCGGAGAATTTTTCAGTCACCACTTCCACCATCAGGAGCTTGTGTCCCCCGAGGCACTGAGGGCGACCTTGATGATCCTTGCATCGCATCGCGCTCGCGTCTGCGTTCGCGGCCCCTTTCACGATCACGCTCCCGATCCCTGCCCTTTCCCCTGTCCTTAGATCGACCTTTCCGTTTTGCTGTGGCGGCTGGTAACGATGCCATGGAATCGCTTGTTTGTTCCCTTTCGGCACTCAGAGGGGACAGTGCAGTTTGCGGAGATGCGGGGGTTATTTTTGGGAGGGTAGTGGATGCTGATGGTAGAATTTCGGGCTGCGATGGAAGAGGTGTTTTCCTTGGTATTGGTAATAAGGGCGCCTGTCCCGGTAATGGTGTTGGTGGAGGGGGGGGTGGAGTTGCTTGCATGGGTGTCAATGGTTGCGGTACAAATGGATGAGTCAGACGCGGGGACGGAGTTGGTAAGTTTGGGGTTGACGGGATGAGGATGCCCAGACTTCCACCACTGCCTGAGGCCTCCCGTGAATCCTGAACAGAGGTTGCCGTCGGTGGTCTCCTGTCAGACCCATCTCCGTTGAGTTGCGGCTGTAACACCCGTTGCTGTGGTTGCGGTTCTAGTTGCTGCTGTTGCGGCGGGGTCGTCGGAGCTGGTGAAGGTGAACGCGAGTGAGCACTAAGATTATGAGTGCCAACACTAGAAACGACACCCCCGCCTCCTCCACCCCCACCGCTTCCAGCAGCACCGAACCCGGCTCTTCCATACCGACTCAAATTGCTGTTATTCCTTGGGCTACCCATGCTCCTATCGTCCGCGCTGGTCGCTGTCGAAACTCTTGAGGAAGACGAAATGATTTGCGAACCCATAGGGGCACCACTGGTGTTGGTGTTGGTGGTGGAAATGACGCTGTTGTTGTTGGTGGGAAGGTTTGCAAGATGTGAGGCCCTCTCCGACCGCAACTTCCAGTACTGCTTGTTGTTTTGGATGTTTTCCATGTGGACGCGCACGTCTTCCTGCATGAACATGGACCAAGTTTCGAAAAGGGGATAGACGATGAACTCGATGAAACCCTATTTTGGATGTCGTTTTTAGGTTGGGAAGGGAGAGTTATGGGAATGACCAAATTGATATCGATTAATGGGAATGCTTAAAAGTATGAACAATCGAACGCATTTGCAAAAACGACGAGCCCATCCTTCCCGATCCACGCAATGGCATATACTCACAATCTGGCACTTGGGAATATCTGTCGTCTCTCTGTTCATAAACATAGAAACCGGCACACCTCTCCGTTTTTCCTCGTCTCCCTGCCGGAAGAACTCTTCCATGATAGCGTCCGTCCACCGCGTACACTGATCTTGAGGTTTGGCCGGATTATTGACATCCGCGCATTTGAGAGCGAAATTCAAAAGCAGCTTCCTATCCCCTTTGACTTCGAAATTGAGGCCACCAGTCGTCGACCCCGGAGACGGTGATGCAGCAGGATTAGCTACACCAGCAGGAGCGGGATTCGCCACCGCAGACGCCATCTTGCTTTTGAATTTTCCAATCCACTCAAAATGCATGGCCATGTCTGTTGCAAGAACCATTGAGAGGGCCATCTCGCGGATTTGCCGGTACGAATCATGCGACAGGTTGCAGAAGATGTTACATTCGTCCTGGCGCATGAGCTCGTATACAGAGGCAATGTGGAAGTTTTCGAGGACGGATTGGTCGTTGTAGCGCACCGTCAGAGGGTCGATTGTGTTGATAAGGAAGGCGTTGTTGTAACCTGGGTGCATGTAGTCGTGGACGATGGGGGCAAATATCGAGGCGAGTCTTTCTTCGGGTGTGAGGAATGGCCATATCCGTGGGCGGGAAACATAGTAGTGCATGGAATGCGTCACGTCGGCAGCGTGGGTGGCATTGTGGTAAGGATTTGTCGGCCTGTATCCGCGCTCTACCTTGGTGATCCAGCGTTTGAAACATGCCTCGGAGATGTTGAAGGTGGAAAAGAACTCATATCGACGGAATATGTACCATCCAATGTAGAGGAGAGCGTGTCCGTTGGTGACTTCTTCGAGGAAGTGAACATCAAAGGTTGGGTTGTCGATGTCTTGGAGGGCTTCGAATGCTTTGGTATCTACGGGCGAGAGGGTGATAAGGTTTTCTTGTGACGGTGATAGTTGATTTTGCAGTTGATCCACTTGATATGCAGCTTCCGCGGCAATGACACTAGGTCTCATATTGTCATTATTGGTCCCTCTTCCGTCCGTTCGTGGTTGTGCATCCTTTTTCGTTGGTCCTTCTTCAACCTCCGGGACTTCAATCAAAGGGGGCGCTTCATCAATAACGCTCGGCCTCATACTGCGGGATGCATCCTCGTCTGTACCAGAAGTTCCCGTGTTAAAGGAATGCTGACGAACGGAAGAGGCCCCGGAGATGTTATGGTGCCTCCTCTCTTTGCCCAGATCCTTGAGTTTGTCCACTCGCTGCGGTAAGAGCATGTCATTAAGCCAATTGTGCACGTCTGCGTCTGCGGGTTTTTGATACAAATTCGGGTTGTAGAGCTGGTCCGATGAAAGAATCCCGGCGATAAACTCGAGCTCTTGTCTGGTAGTTTCATCCAGGTCCGGAGACTCCCTCACATCCTTCAGTATCTGCGTGGCCTTCGCGAGCGGCGCCTCGAGATCCACTTCCTTGTTGCTTTTCGCTTGCCGGAGCTGCCTCCTCAGATCAATGTTGGCGAGGTAAAGTTGAGTCATATAGTTCTCCCGCTCTAGCAGGGTTGAGGCATTGAGCTTGATGAAGCGCTCGAGCATGATGATGACACCAACGACGAGCATGGATGCGGCGACCAGAACAAGCTCCTGGGAGAAATTAATTTCGGGACGTAGCCCAACGCCACAGAAAAAGTCGCGGCAATTGTCTTGGTAAAACCGGCTCATCACGAAGACGCAGATGAGGTAGGAGCCCATGAAGATGATGGTGTAGGCAATCAGGTGGCGTTTGAGATCTTGGTGTCCGGATTGGAGGTAGATGACCAAGAAGGAGACGTACCAGAGGACCATAACAATCATATGGGCCTCCCTCGAGATAAATATCAGCAGACCAAATGGGACCAGGGATATGTAGAAAGGCATCACAGAGTTTGCTGTTTTCGCGAGGTATATTCTCGAGATTTGCCAGCAGTATCCGGCAATGTTGAAGTAGAAGAAGGCCATAAAGAAGCGAATGTTCTCGACCCAGGTGCACGTGTAGGCGACGACAAGGAGCAACAGAAAGAAGAGGTAATGTACGGCGATTTGGCTGAGAATCGGCCCTCGGATTGGATGGCCCTGATTTGCCAGCCGTGCGCGTGTTGCCTTTGCGCTGGTTGGGTCTTCGATCCCACCATGGTTCTTTGAGCTGTAGATCGAAGTCAAGGCAGCAACTCCCGGAAGACGGAGGAAGTTGCTTACGACTGAGTACCTCAAATTCGACGTATCTTTCGTGGTGGGTTCCGATTGTTCGTCGAGGGAGATGATGTCGGTTGTAGATACAGCGGGAACATTCGTGAGGGGTGTTTTGCTGCCGTCGTTCCCAATGTTGCCTTGATTTCCGCTATTTCGCCTGGTGGAACTGACGTTGGCCTCACCGATCGCATCGGCCTTCATTAAACCACTTCTACTCTGCCGCATTCGACTGACGAGATTGTTGCCGTTGATGTTCCCAGAGTCGGTCCCTGCCAATCCCACATCAGCTGAGCCGGACACGCTCTCGTTCAATTGATATTGCTGTTGATGTTGTTGCTGCTGAAAGGAAGGTGATGTGTGCATGTTTGTTGATTTGGTCCAGACTTCAGGTCGGTGGGTGATGTTGAAAGAAACCGAGCTGGGACCTGCACCAGTGTTGCCGCCGAATTGCTCTGATCGGTTTGAGTAGGTTCGATGTGATGACGGCATCTTCGGGGAGACTGAGTTTGAATTTGTTCGCGATACGACAGATGAGCCCATACCTCCGTTTGCTTTGTGCATTTTGTTGCTGGATAGTAGTGATGCTGACGACGGCGGTGGAAGTTGGTGTTGCGACCCGTGCAACGGGGAGATGTTGGCGGGCATGGTGCGTGGAAGTCAATTGCCTTCAACTCTCTAACTTTATGATCGTACTGTTACGTAATATTCCTTGTCAGGAGCCCGCTGAACTCGCATCGGGTCCGGAAGGTCTCGAATGTATTATGTCTTGGGTGTCGGTCGAGCAAATGGCTGATCCAGATCGGTTGGGAGGTACCGCCGGTTGACTTCGGTGTACTTCGTCCGGGTCTTTCCCTTCTTCAGTGTTATTGTCCTTGTCGCTCTAAAGAGGAATGTATCTACGGGCGGGGATCGTGTTGGCTCCAAGGGCAGCACCGCATGCGCCGCCCTCGTTTCGTAAATGACAGAACCCAAAAGCTGTGTACGAATACGGATTGGTGTATCGCTGATGTTTCTTTGCCGTAGGATCGACGATCAAAAACAAATCAATCATGTGAGCAAAAGCTGTTCACACGTTCGGCGTCTTAATTCCATACTCTAAAGGTTGTTGTTTCGTCGGTTAGGGCCCCGTTCTCGCCGCCTTTTCGGTCGCAACTGCGTTTGTATCATGAAAGACCAGACGGATCAACAGTGGAAATCTGATCTGATTCAAAGTTTGGGAAGCTACGCCTTCCTCCCCACGCTTTCCTCTGTTTTTGATTGTGAAGTTGGATCTGATTGGAGCAAAGAGAGCTTGACAAACAGCCTTACCAGGCACGCATGGAGGAAAGTCAAACTGAACTCGTTCGCCCTCGAACAACGCGATCACTTAACCAATCGAACAGCCACTGGATTTGTATAACGTGTATAATGTTATCGTCTGCCAACCTTGCGAGTATCGCACGCCTCCCACTCGTCGTTTGTCGGCATGTTTACGAAAAGCCAACCATTCAACTCCGCTTTGGTGTCACAAAAACTCTTGGATGCTTTTTGGACTTATCAGAACAACCCAAGCGAATGTGTGTCGGCATTGACGATTACCCAAAAACATGACGAAAACTAGCCGATCGGTCCCGACAACGGCCATACCACTCTCCTCATCTCCCCCGAAATGGGCCCTCCACAATCAAAACCGTGACCATCGCCGACATGAGCTGCACGACGTTTACGTTATCCGCCATAACAACACCACCAAACAACCACCAGTCCACGACCACGACCACACGCACTTTCCAGCACCCACCCAGCACCACAGACAGAAGCAGCAACCATCGACTGGACGCGCTACACACTCACTACCCCCACCACTCCCATCAAAGTTCTCTTCAAATAACTACCCGAAACACCACGTAGACGATGTTGGCAACCACAATGACATGGACGGAGTTGGTGAAGATTCATATACGTTTGAAGAATCCCCCTCGATTCTCGAGTTTCCGAACCCATTTCCACCCGTCCCCACTGAGCACCCGAACCCAAACTGGGCAGAACGTCGATCCTCTTTCGTGGGGCTCCAAGAACCTCCGTTACAGAACAGTAACATGGCAAATGGACAACCACCCGTCTACTCATCACCACCAACAGATACGACGGAAGAGCCACTATCCACATCATCAACCTCCCGACCCCACGCAGCATCAATACGACCACTGCCCCCCCTAACACACAGGATCGTAGACCCCCGCATACGAGGCATGCTCGACATCTTCCCCGAAATAGATCCCCGTCTCCTACGTCCACCTCCCCACCCACCGCGTCACCATCCTCATCCTCACCACTCCTCTCAACTCAACACCGAAAATAAGGAAAACAACAACCCTCCACACCAATATCAGCAGCAACATCAACAGCGAATAAACTCCGTCACCGTGGATCTTGACAAGCCCACCCTCAACTCATCGAATTTGATTAGGATGGAGCGCGAGAGGATAAGGAATGAGGCTTTTGACCCTGTGGGTGCGCTTGCGGAGTTTATGCTTGTGCGGAAGGATGAGGTTGAGAGGATAAAGAGGGATATTACAAGGGTGAGTCCATGTTAGATTCTTTGGGGTCCAAAAGACCGCTTCTTTCTTTCCTTTTTTCTTCAAGTTCTTTGGGAGCGTTTTATTGATAAGCACAATTTTCTACTCTTGTGAAAAAGAAATCCGCCAACGTCGAAAAATCTGCAGTCCAATACCACGACCTAGTACCCCCTCCAATACTATCATCAACATCAATAGCTGCTCAAACAATACCCTCACAAATCCCTCGACGAACCATCCCTCGTGCCAAAAAGAAGCTCAACCAGGAATGGGTGCAGTCCCAGGACTTGAAACCCCGTCTGGAAAACTTGTAGGTGCAAGGAAGAGTAAATGTGCAAAGTGGGATGTGCAAACGGAAACAGGACTTTGGGGGAATATTGACACTATATTTTTTTGGTTTCTTTCTTCCCTCCTAAGACTTCCGAAACCTGACACGGAAGAAGTGGATGCCGTCTCCATCACGTATCCAGCACTGTCCTCATCATCCACATCCTCCTACCCTCGATTATCCCTCTCGACGTCCAGTTTCACACTGAATTATGAAGATTCAACACATTATATGATGAGTGAGCGGCGGCTTGGGTTGTTTTGATCATCAATGTGGGTGGGGGGGCAATGAACTACTCTTCGTAATGTGTATAGTCCCAGCGCGGGACGCGGGATGAAAAACACTTGTGCATAAAATGTAGTTGAGGAGCACGTTAACGGAAGGAACAGGCGCATCTCCTTAATCCTTTTATTGTGGTATTCCAAAATCTACTCCAACGCACCCCGACCCAAAAGACACTTTGCCTTACATTTCACAGCAAACCCTCCATTTCCTTCATAAAATCATCGTACTCGTCTTTGGCCGTCTTCCCCTTGCTCGCAGTCCCACCATTTGCCACCGGTTTCGTAGTCGTTCCAAACAAGGGTTTGCTGCTACTCGGTCCCATCACAGTAGCCGCTGCGGCCCCATCACCGCTATCCACCTCTGGTGCAGCGTTCACAACGGGCCGACTCGGACCTATACCACCGGATTTCCCACCTATCGGCCTTCCTGCTGCACCAGACTTTTGGCGACGAAGGAGGGACGGCGGGACAAGGTGGACGAGTTCTTTGTGAAGGTTGCGGACCTGGGGGGCTGCAGAAATGACAGCGCCAGGACCTCCGGGTGGGCCTGGTGGTGCCGCACCTGATGAGGGTCCGCGAGGTGGAGATGGTTGTTGATGGTCTGAGGTGGGGGGGCGAGGTGGAAGAGATGCCAGTCCTGGAGGTAGAGAGGGAGCACCTGAAGGGGGGAAGGG
>JADGJF010000597.1:0-17408 GCA_027596845.1 Quaeritorhiza haematococci | reverse complement strand
CTTTCCCCCCTCCTCTCCAAACGTCCTCCCACGCTTCCATCCCATCCTCAAAAACAAAATTCCCAAGCAAACACCCTCTAAACATTGATAACCCTGCTCAATTTCTGAATCCGGTTCAAAAGCGCGTCCCCTTGCTTAATGGTAGCCTGGTACTGTGCATTCTTGGCGTCGGGTCGGTTTGTCTCGACGATACCGCCGACTTTATCGATGACGGCGTTGAGGCGGCCGGCTGCGATGAATTTGGAAAGGTCGCTGCGGGTTTGTTTTGTGTGTTCGTGGAGGATGAAGAGGATTGTGAGTGTGTGCGCATTGGTCAGAAGAAAAAGATCATACACGGGGAGTCGCGAGAAGGAAAGAGAGGGCGACAAAAAATGGAAGAGTATGGGCAGGCCTTGGTTTCTCTCGAAATTTACCTGTCAATGAAATCTTCACTGACCCCAAACGAGTTAGCCATAGACTCGATCGTCAAACTGCGATACGATTCGAGGAGCTGGGCGTACACGATGATTCGCATCTCGCGGATGTAGTAGCGGTAGTGAACTTGAAGTAGTCTATCCAGCTTCAGTTGCTGTTCCACGGCGGCTTTTCGAGATCATGAATTCAAAGGCGAAAAAGTGGGTGGAAGATAGTGGAAGAGATAAACGGCAAAAGAAATAAGTGCGACGTTCCGAGGATTTCGCAGAATCCATCTTCCAATTGTGCAAAATCCTAACCTAAGGACTGGAAGAAGCGCGCGTATTGGCAGTTGTAGAGCGAGTCGATGTAGTCTTTCAAATACGGAATCTCGTATATGACCTGCTGTATTTCTGGTGCGTCCACCACCTAATTTTTCCGCAAAAAAACCGGGAAGATTCACTAAGTTCAGTCCATGAAACACAAAAGCTTCCTATGCCAACATGCTGTCCGAAAAACAAAAGCCCTATGTTCGTGCGAGCACTCAAGCCTTACTCTTAAACCTTACCTTCTTTTTGAAATCTGGCCGCTGAAGCGTGATAGCAGCCGTCATCACAGCATACCGCACGAACTCCTTATAATCCATCAACTCCGTCGAGGTGAACGTGGCCAAAGTGTCCAACAAAAGGTCAACAGCACCCTTGAAGTCACGCATCGAGATCTTGTAGATGCCTTCGTACACTTTTAGGCGGTTTCGGCGGTCCCAGTCACCACCTTCTTCGATTAATCTTCATGGAGAAGGGCAGAAATAGAAAGACATGAGGATTCCCTGTTTCACATAGTTGATGGAAATTCACACAGGCGAACAAGGATGGCTGCTGGACCTAGGAACCTTACCCCTTAGCCTTTTCGATATTCCGGCTAATGACATCATTATCTCTGAAGAAGAACCCGATACGAATATTCGCGAAAATCATATCGATCCGGAGACCCAGCGGGCCTGTCTTGTCGTAGGCAACCCGATACGCACTCAGAGCCTTGTCCTGTATATCATTACCCGAACAAACCAAAAATGTTATGTTACCAACTCCGCACATATCCAAAAGACCATGCCCACACCAGAACTGTCTTTCGACATCCATCCGCTCCCTTCCAACCCAAAAACCATCCATTCCATGTATCAACCATTCCCTCCTCCTTCCACCCAGTCTCCCCCACACCAACGAACCTTCTCCCCAATCTTCGCCAAATACTGAGCCTTGGCAATCAACGCGTCACTGATATCCGTTTCACCCAAGTTCTTTTCCGCATCCTCAATCTTGTCGTCCAAACGCTTCAGTTCTGCCTCGTTTGCTGCGACCATTTGGCTGAGCAAGGCCGCATCAGGTTCGGTGTTGGTGTCGGTGCAGACAAGTCTGTAGAAGGGGGCCATCTCTGTGCATAATGGTACAGGAGGAGAACGCCAGGAGCGGGGGGAGAATCACATTCACAAAGAGGATTTGGGGAGTTAGATAAGAGCTGAAAGCGTCGGGGAGATCAGGAGAGAAGGTGGAACGCACCATCAGTTTTGACGCCTTCAACGAGCTTGATGAAGGCTTCCTTCCGAAGCTCCGCTGGCCCATCGGTAAGGATGAACCAGTGATGGGTCAGGTCCATGTTCGGGATTTTCGGGATCGCGTTGTCCATCGTTGGCGGTCTTCACGATACACGGTGTCGTTGGACTTGGTGCTGTGCGTAATTGACAAGGGTTTGTGCGGACTTGAACAAATTCGGTTACACAAGGACACAGAAGACGAACTTCATTTCTGGGATGAATGATTTTGACTTGATGTTGACTTCAATGATTCTATATATTGACATTTTGAATTTTGAGTCATTACTTTCAAAGTAAGGGCTGCCCCTTTGACCCATACTGGTAAACATCCCTCATAATCATCGGTACAGAAGTGCTCGGAATAGTCCCAATCTCGCAAATAACCATCGTCACAAACTGCGACGGGGTGATATCATAATGCAAGTTCAAGAGCTTCAAATCGGGGATTTGACGCCAGTCTTTCAGGATCGAATTGTTCGAAGACGACGACGACTTGTTGAAGGTGGACGAGGAGGTCAGAGGTAGAATCGAGGACGAAGTGGATTTGGGTGTTTGTGTCTCAACAAGTTCGTCGGGGTCGCCTGGATTACAAATGAAGGGGAAATGTATCGTTAAGGTTTTGTTCTTGATGTGAGGTACCCCAAAACAAAGAAATACGACAGACACCTCGTGCTTGACGAGGTTTACTCACCGATTTCGTTCCAGACGAACGAATCCAGCCGCACAGCATCTGAAAACTTGTACGTTTCGCAGCAAACAATCACAGGTACCTTCGCATCATGCGCCATCATGGCCACCATCGCAGTCCCAACTCGCGACATGACTGCGCCGTTCGCAAGAACCGCGCTAGCACCAAGTACAACTTTCGTGACCTTTTGAATTCGGATCCGGATTTTAGTACTGCTATCTCGGGCGTGGCACATTGAAATGATAGGGATATTGAAATGAATTGCTGCCTACCTCCTTCATAACCACACCGACAGAGTTCAACATGATGTATGTGCAGGGGATGTTGGCTGCGCTCAACCGCTTCAGCATTTCTCTGCCTGGAAATACCATCAATGAATTTCGGATTTAGATCATTGCATCCTCGGAAACGTAAGGAGCCTTTCCCAGTTCCGGTTGTTTATCTCTACCTTCGAACTTCGGACGAGAGTCTGCGACGAAGACCTTGAATTTGATACCCTTAGCATGACATGCCAGAAGTACATTCAATACTGTTGAGGAGCTGTTGAAAATTCGGAAACATTGGTCACTTTTAGGTATAGATCCATGTTGCGACGTGATCCTGCAAAGATACTAACCTCGAGTACGTCAATATCACATCCCCGTCCTTGAACTTCGTCTCCGCGAACCCGAGCATGGCACGATCCGCAAGTACGATTCGTTCCTGAATAAAACTATCAATCTGGTTTCGGAGATGCTCTTTGGCCTAATCGCAACACAGTAGAGAACGGGTTAGATTCAAGTCCAAGATCAATTTGGGAGCACTGATTCCGATGCTTCTGTGCCTTGTCAAACTTACATCTTCATCAGGCATGTCAATTGACAGGATCGAAATCTCGTATTTGAGGTACCGGATTGCTGTCTTCATGCTCGCACACAGGGCTCTGGTTGTGTTTAAGAAATCAATCTGTTTGCCAAGGTACGTTGTCAAGTGCCGCTGCAATGTGATTCCTGGTGGGGTAACATAGTCCGAAATGACCTTTCGATGGAAAAGGGATGGATATAAAGAAGAAGAAAACGGCGGCAAACGAACCCAGAACAACAGGCTGTATGGAAGAGAGGGTTGGCCCACAGATCCCCCCATTCGGGAAACATGAAACACAAACCTTCTTGAAGACCGTCAACATCGCGATACACCTCGCATTCCCTCCCGTGATAACAAACTGCGAAAACTTCAACCCCAAGCTGAGAACTGCCGGGTGGATCAATCCTTGAGCCTTAGCTTCCAGAAGCTGGTTGCTTTCTCGTTCATGCTGGGTGAGGTGGGAGAAAAGGGAGACGGATTTTGACGGGGGGGCGCGACGTGCTTCTTGGGAGGAGGCGTTGGCACCACCGGCAGCACCTGAGGCGCCTGATGCGGATTGATTGACAGCATTGATTGATAGAGTGCTTCCTGAGACTGACGAAGAAGGCCCAGCACCGGACCCACCCGACTTCTGTTTCGCCCCCGCCCCTGTTTTACCAGCACCCCCTTGTGCTGCTCGTGCGGCCTTCTCCGCGCGTTGCCGTTCCTGAAAAATGACAAGATCATGGGTTAAAGTTGGTCACGTTCGGTGCTCTTTTGGGAAGTCAGTCGTCGTTGGCCTTTGGTACATGGACCCCCCGTCTGGATGGGGGCCGTCTTTGTAATCAGACCCTTCTTCCAAGTCAGTTCCCCAACCACCATATCCACAATGATTACATCCTCCTCACCTGCAACTCTCTCCGCTCCGCCTTTGTCATCTGCTTTTGCGACTTCTTCGCAGGGTTCTGGTTCTGGTTCTGCTGTTGACGCTGCTGCTGATCCGCACCCGCATTCACCGAGCTCCCTCCATCAGCCTGATTTTTCGCATTCTTCCCACTGACGTTCTCCTTAGCAGCGCCGCCACCTTTCCCACCAGATCGACTCCCGGCGCCGCCCTGTCCTTGTTGTTGTTCGTTGGTCATGAATGAAAGTGCCAGTTGTTGGAAAGATGTCAATGTCGCACAGGTTTGTTTTTGTTTTTGACGGAGTCACACGTTTTGGAGCACCAAGCCTTGAAGGTTTTGAGTCCGACGACGACGACGAATGATCTACCCAGCTGACTAGAACAGAGAAGCGCGGACTATCATCCGAAACCATCGATTAGGCATTACGAAGGACCCCTCGATCAAGATGACCTCCATATTAACAGAGGAAGAAATCCGCGCTCAGATCGCCAAACATGAGCAATTCATCACGGAGCGGCTTCGACCTGATCTTGCGCGGACTTTGGAGTTACGAGAGAAAGTCTATGAGCGCATTTCTGAACAGTTGAGTTGGGATTAAGAGGGTGAGGGCTTGTTAATGGTGCATGGTTGTAGGTTTTATTGAGAGCTTTTCTTTCATTTTTGGTTCGTCCCCACTGATTTTTGCTGTTTCTCTGGTCTTTTCCGTTCAGCTTGAAACTCAAGAACCAGATCGAGATCCTACAGAAACAGAAAGGTAGACTGAAAACGATGGTGGATATGGGTAACAACTTTTATGTGCAGGCAGAAGTGTAAGTTCAGGCGACGTACGATTAGCTCCCCTTTTTTTGCCTTCCCTTCCAGTATCCAGCATCTTGTTCAGTTTCGACACGTGAACACTCAATTAACATGTAATCCCTTCCGCCCTACACGCAGAACAGGCCATCCACGGAGCGCATCTACCTTGACATAGGTTCAAAGGTCTACGTTGAGTTTACTCTTGAGGAGGCGTTGAAATTCCTAGCAAAGAAGGATGCGATGTTGCAGAGGTGAGTGCATTATGCACGAACGAGGAAGAAGTGCTGTGCGCACCCTTTGGTATCAAAAACAGTTCTTAAACATATCTCCCCATTTGTTTATCGTGAGAGTAGACAGGCAACGAAACACACGGAAGCTGCAGCAAACATCCGCGCACACATTACATGGATGCTGGAAACTATTCGAATGGTAAGTCACGCGGGTCTCAGACCTGACTGACGGATTCTGATGATTTTCTATTGCATATCAATAAACACAATGTATTATATGCGGTTTTCTAACTATCGATGACGATCACATCAAAGCTCCTGAATCCAGCACAAGTCCCGTGATATTACTATCATTGATGTATTCAAAACTATCCCTAGATTGCGGTCACAACGCCGACCACAACAGCACCACAGAGCTCCCACGCTCGCCTCACCTCTTCTTCGCCCTCTCATACCCCCTCATAGCGCCCTCCTGATCCGCCAACTGCCCCACAATACCATTAATCCTCTTCTTGTACTCGGCATCCCGCTCCCTAACAGCCTTGAGCTTCTGTCGAGCAATGAAGTCAGCATCCTTGCGAAGTTCGCGACGTGCACCCTTCATTTCTTGGGAGTGCTGCTTGCGGAGCTTGGACATCTCGGAGCGTTGGCGATTGCGGTCGTGTTTACGGTCGATGGAGTAGCTGGATTTGGTGGGGTGAGAGCGGGGGGGGGGCAAACAACATTTATTTATTGATTAGAAAATTTTTGGGTGCGAATGTTGGTTATGATATTGTAAACAGACAAACTGAAACGGCAGATGCAGGCAGTAGAAGGGGGGCGGGAGAGGCGAGAGGTCAGAAGCAAAACAACATACTTCTCTTGGAACTTGGGCACATATGTCGCGATGGGGACTGGTTTCCTCTTTTGGAGTTGCAACGGTTTGCGGTTATGTTGTGACTCGAAGACGATCGTCTGAACGGCGTTCCTGGCCTTCTTCATCAACTCCTGTTTGGATTGGAAGATGACAGTGTACATTGGATATGTGAGCTTGCATTTGCACACGTGGAAACAGTAACGCTCAAGAGAGAGAGGAGGTGGAAACTGGGGGTAACAGGAATCCACATCGGTTTGGAAACACATCGTACCTGCACAGACGTCCCGAAATCTGCTTCCGCATCGCATATATCCAGAATTTGCACGATGGGTTTGAAGATCTCGATAGCCGAGGGGTTAGACCTGTACAGCTGTGCGTACTGCTGCAACAGCGAGAGCGTGCAGCGGAGCACAGATAACCTGTTCATCAAACGAAACATGAATTAATTCGATGCACGGAAGCCACAATTACCAATCTGCGTTTCACAAGAAAGCTCACCTGAACTCATCATCAACCTGCTGTCCTGACGCAAACTCCTTCAACATATCCAACCCCATCTTCTTTTCCGCCACTTCACCGTCTTTCCCTTCGCCTTCTGCAGCCTTGGCATTCCGTATCGACAGCATTGACAGCATTGTAGGAGACGGAACCGGGAATGTTAATGATAGCGATGAAGAGGAGCCAGAGGAATCGGTGGATTTTGTGGAGGTGGAGTTGGTAGGGGCCGCAGCAGTCTCAATTTTGCTGCGTGTCTTTTTCGGAAGACATGACACGAGAATTTGGGAGAGGAATGTGATGGTTTCGGGGATGTACCGTTTGGAGAGGGTGTGGTACTAGTTTTTGGATTTGCATTTACGGAAGGGGAACCAGACAAGAAAAGATAAGCGCAAAATTCAACTCTCGATAAACGATAACATACAATTGCACCCTGAAAACCTCATGCCACGACAACCTCTCACACTTACTTCATGCAACACCCTACACATAAACAACCCAGCAACCACATCCCTCGCGTCCTTGATCGACGTGGCCCCACGCGACAAGCACGAAGCCATGAAAATCACAGCGGGTGTGACGATGGGATGCTGGTAATCGGATACTGAGAACACGGTCCCGATCAGTTTGAGAAGGATCAGACCTGGTGCGCGTGGGTATTTGGAGGCCCCGCCGATTTCTGGAGGGTTTATATAAAATTGGGAAGAACAAGGAATGGCGATGAGAGATGGGATGGGAGAATTTCGCTTTACCAACAGAGCAAGCTTCGAGAGAAGTTTCCTAGAACCGAAAGCGGGATCATGGGAGGGTATTTGGGTCGAGAGATGACAGAAAACTTACTGTTCTGCAGACTGTCTAACCGCCCACCAATTTCATTTGTTGCCAGCTCCGGGAACTGCTGAGCCATCTCGAAAATGTGCCGTCCAAGCGCGTTAATGTGCCTTGACGCGATTTTGGGCTGCTGACTGCAGTAGGTCACATGCCGGAGGAGGATTCGGAACAAAGTCTGCATGAAGTACCAGAACGTGTCAGAACGAACCGGGCACAACCCTTTTCAAATCCTCTTCCGTAATTCTAAATACAACTGAGCTCGATCACTTACGTACCTCCAATTTACTTTTGTTGTGTGCATGCAGCGAGACGTGGTACAGCACCCGAATGCGGTGCACGATCTGTGCGAGTTCCTCGGGTGTTCGGTCTTGAACGATCTCCAGGAACGCCTCGTGCGTGGAAGGAGCAGGGAATGTGTAGGGGAGGTTTGGAATGACAGGTTCGGGTTGGGATGTCTGTTTCGAAGTGCTTGTGGTTGAACCCTTCCCTTCGCTTTTCAGATCGTTCTTTCCTTCTTCGTAATCTTCGCCGTCTCCTTCGTTTTCGTCGCCCTCCGCTTCAGAACCATCTTCCTCTTCGTCTTCACCGTCCAGAACGAGTTCCGCATCCATTTCCGCGGTTTCCTCGTCATCCTCACTCTCATCCTCATCCTCATCTTCCTCTTCCTCATCGTCTTCTTCGTCTTCCTCATCTTCATCTTCATCGTCGCTGTCAGCGTATTCGTCCTCTTCCACATCTGCACCACCTTTTGCACCTGTTCCGTCCTCGCCTTCCGCACCTTTCTTCCGCTTCCGCATGAAGATCTCGTCGTTCACTAAGACACCTTCGCGGTACACCAAAGCTCCACCATCCGCGTCACGGCTGTCCTCTCCACCACCCAAATATTCGTTGTCATCACCCAAATCGTCAGCTTGGGGGAGTCGTCGCCGCTTCTTGCTGTTGGTTTCCTCGTCTTCCAATGCGTCCTGTTCTTCAACCGGCCGCATACGTTTTTGGCGTTCAGCCTAACGTATCAAATATTGAGGAAGAGATATTGAATGCGCATTGAGCTCCTCAGTGTCCCTGGTCGATTCTGAAAGACAAGACAAGACTAACCTCTCTCCGTTCCAGTTCCTGCTTAGCTTCCATGGCCACTTCAGCTTCCGACTTCATTCTGTTTGAGGGCCTTGCGCGTTTGTCGAAGGCCAACTCCCTAACCATTCTGTCGTAATCGTCTTCGGCGGGCCTCGCCTTACAAAACAAAAAAAATGGCACAGGGTCAGCATCCCAGTGTTCGCACTCACAAATGCGACGGATGTTGCTTCATGACCAACGACAATTGATCAAACACAAGCAAAGCGAAATTTCTGCATACCTGGTTTTCTTCGGTCGCTTTCGCTTTCTTGCCCAAAAGTCCCCAAATAGAATCAAGTTCTGCGTCCACCTCCATGGCGAGTTGCATGTTCTCTTCCGCTTGCTTTTGACGTTCGTACTGTTTTTGAAAAAAGGCAAAGGAAACGAAAGAGTTAGATACGCGTGAATACTGATAATCCCAGTTCGGATTCCTCATTAAGAAATGTACATACCTTGTGGAATTTGCTTTTGGCGATCACCTCCTTCATGATTTCTGACTTCGATTTTCTGTCGCCCTGTGATTTTTAACATGAGAGATTCAGTAATGCGAGTTTAACATATCAATTCCGTTAGACCTCCACATCCATTCCAATCAAAAAAAGACCAAATACCTCTTCCTTGGCCTCTTCGAACCCGCCGAAATGATCCCTGTCCACAGTGCTGAAATCGATGTTGCCCTCATCTGAAAACGGAAAGTCAGTCTCAGTCGAAGGTTCAAACACGCCAAACGCAATCAAAGCCATGTGGTTGCATTTTTGTGATGGATAATTACCTTCTGAATCAGATCCAAAACGCGCGAAGGAGGAGTCAAGATTGGACAAAGATTGTCCCATGTGGGTCAATTCGTCTTCGTCTTCGAGATTGAAGGCTGAGCTACGTTCAGAGCGTTTCTGTTTGTGTGGACGAAAAACCAAAGGATAGGATTATGTCAACACGAATTCCAGTGCTGATCATTCCTAGGACCAGTCTGTCGTCGAATGAAGGTCATTTCCGCTGCCACAATACCAACCGTTTTCTCCTTAACGAACCGTTCCAACATCTTGTCTTCAAGCGAAATCGACGGATCATTTTCCCCGAAACGACGATCCACGAACTGAGAGGCTCGGTTTTTGGATTCAAGCTCTACGAGAAGTGTTTGCTTCCGCTTTTTGTTGGAGGTGAACGAAGGAACGACCAAGAACAATAAATTGCCAGGTAAGCTCCTGTTTTCTGTCCGCTGATAATCAAAGCACAATTTCATCGAACAACGTCCAAGACCAACCGTTTCTTCTGATCTTTTACGCGTAGCGGCAGGCTTCCCCATGGCACCCTTGACCCGACGACCCAGAACATGGTGTTTTGGTCTCGCGAATTTCAACTCATAGGGGTTGACATCGCCTTCAGCGTTGCCACCGAGCTCCTGGGACTTGGCGGCATGTTGCTGCTTATGCTTGTTGAAGAATCGGTGTTGCTTTCCCATCTTTGCTGATGAACCGTACACAGGCGCCCGTTGCACGTCCCCAAAAACAAAAAATAGTGTGTAGCACTGTCACACTTTGTATTCCCGTTTATGTTTGGACCTGGGTTCGATCCGGTGTTGATCCATTCTGTGGAATCTCACCAGGAATCTCGCCACTGTTCAGAATGTCGTCAACGGTGTTCACCTCAGGCCACTGTATGGGAACTGAACGGAGATATTGAGGTCTTAGGGTTCGAGTCTCCGTTTTCCAAGACTTCAACAATGCATATTGGCAATGTCGTGCCTTTTATTTGGTTGGAGTTGTGTCCAGCCTCAACTGACATATTGCGACAGGCCGATTACTAGTCTTTGGTCACTATTTGCGCAGAAAGTGCGTATTTACATCAGCTAGATATGGGGCGTGAGTTAGGTGAGTTCTAGGCGAGGAGGTGATTCTCGCTCAGTTTTTACGGATATCCATCTCTAAGTTTGATTTGTGTTTTTCCAATCGGTATTCTCCCCACCTCTGGGTTTCCCAGGAGTTTCCCACCTCTTTTTTAACGCTGCTGCGTTTTCCGGGATGTTTTTAAGTTGATGCGCCGGTGCGTTCTTCGACTGGCCCTATGGCGGCACTTCGAATCGGATGCATCCGTACACTTTGACCGCCCTTTACGTTCTCAACAGGTGCCTCTTCGTCCTCCAAATCGTTCAAAACTTGGAACTCGTACTCGCCATTAGCCACCTTTTCAGCATTTCTTCGCCGGACATAGTACGCGACTATCGTTGCCAGAAAGAATCCAAAGGCAACTACGCCATACATCACAGACGAAGAATCCGTTGGCAATTCTGTCAGATCCTCGGCGCCATCGTCCACTTTCTCTTCTTCTTTGTTCTGGTTTTGCCCCTGACCTACTGCGGGGGTGGTAGGGGTTGGAGAGCGTGTGGATTGTGATGCTGATTCCGTCTGTGATTCGTATTTGGTTGTTGTTGGGGTGGGACTGATGGCTACAGGTGTGGGTGTGGACTTCGATATCTTTTCGGGCGCGTATCGGGATTCTCCCCAAAGCGTCATCCACCAGTAATGTAAAGTCCCATTCATATCTGGGCGATTGTTGTCTCTGACAATCAACGTCCAATTGCCCACCGGATCCTCGTCCCTTTTTATGGGCAAGTATGAGAGGTATGTAGGTTAGAGAAGCTGTCCTCCTCTACCGTAAGTTCCGATACAATTTCATCTCGCTACTCACCAGTGTTTAACAGTCATGAAGGTCCAATTTCTGAACCCGTGTCGGCTATTATCATTAAATCGGGCAGTGGCAAGTTGAGAAACATATCCATGGGGAGAGACCAGCTGCACCTCCACGTCGCCCCTGAACCTGTGTGAAATCGTAACCGTGACTGTAATGTGCTCCAGACGGGTCAGATTCCCCACTGCGAGATCCGACGCCGAGATCGAGGCAATACTCGACAGACCCTCAGGTTTAATTTGTGGTATTTCCTTCCCAACGATAATCATGGGAGTGACGATGTGGGTCTGTGGTCGCACGGGATTGTAAGTCTTGGCCATTTGCACGATCCTGTAGGCATCCAATTTACCGAAACCAAATTTGTGGTTGTATTTGCGGGATTCGGCAACCTCTTGCCAGTCACGATCTTCCAAGTTAATGGGCACCGCGCTTTTTACAGCCAGGTGTTGCATATCCCTCCAACTGAGTTCGGGCCTGGTATGGCAAGTTGTAGACACGCAATCAGTGGTTGCCTCATCATCTGTTTCAAAACGCATGGAAACATGTACCAAAACCATACCTAATCGACAATACCAAGGCGAAAATTCCAGATGCCAACGGAGCCGCTGCAGAAGTGCCGCCGTGTCTGTCGGTACATTGTCCCGGCCAATCTGATGTATACTGAATATAATGTATCGTCAGCTGCACCCTTCCGGACACGACCATTCAAGTCCGAATTTTTGGGCGGTGAAACTTTCAATTCTTACGATAAAGTTTCCAGATCCGCTGCTGTAGGCAACCACAAGCTGTGCCGAGCATTCCTCCGAATACCGCGGATGTTCATTCGTTTTGTCAATGGCACCTACAGTGATGGTGTAAATGCTGTTTGTATATCCGTCAAAGTTGCTGTAAAACAATATGATATGAGCACGTCGACAATTGCCAATTTTCCTCGCATGAACGAAAACAGAGTGTCCGTGGCCTACCAATTATCGAATTGCGTCCCACCATTCCCCGTTGCAAAAACGAAAATGGATCCCAACCCGTTGCGGCCATTCTTCACTCCATTGTAGAATGCCTCAGCCACGATTTTGGGTGGGGCTTCCATTGCCTTTCCGTCATCCGCCGGGCCCCAACTGCATGAGTAGATGTGGTTGTTGTGAAAATCGAAGTTCAGTGCTGCCGACTCGTCTGCCTCAGTGAGATCTCCAGAAAGCACCCGAACACCTGATTTGGAGGATGTGTTCATGAATAATTTGCCCCTAAAGCCTGCAAAACGAACTGAGTGCAGAGCCTAACCTGAAACCTTGGCGCCCCAAGCGACACCCACCCCGCATACATCGTTCCTTGCTGCAGCCACTTCACCCGCACACCGAGTTCCGTGTCGATCGTCATCGAGCCGTGGCTTTGGGTACTTAACGTGGTCGTTGAAGTCGTAGGAACCTTCAGGATACTTGAGCGCCCCAGGGTTTTGAAGAAGCACACAGTCAATTTTTGGGGAGAAAGAGAACGAGAAACCAAAACGCGAACGAAGACTTGTCGTCCAGTTTCGCTCATTTCGACCAAAAGGTTTTTACTTACAAAGGCTCCTTTCAAGTCAGGATGTTCATAATCCAAGCCATCGTCGATGAAACAGACGATTGATCCGTTCCCATAAATGCCTGGATAATATTTGAGCGTGTTAGAGGTGGCGTTTCCCGTTGGATACTTGAAACTAAAAGCTGTTGAGGTCTTGCAAACAGACCTTCTTTCCAGACATCGGTGATGTTGATGTCGTTGTGAATTTGCTCCGGGTTGAACTTCAGGTGGAGAGAATGTATGATTTTGTGAGCGAGTCATATTCTTCGGGCGAGTCGACTTAGCGTCGGCGTCGCCAAACGGCCAACAACTCGAGGTTCAAAAGACGCTTACCAAGTGCCACTGGTTTGTGAATCCCGGATCGTGAATTCCAAGTGAGTCCATGACATCCCGTGCCCGCGGAGGTCGCCCAGCATTCGCTTTCGCCGTAAACGAGCGAAACTTCCAAAAAGGAGACGCATCTTCCTCTCTCTCCGCTCTCTCATTGAGATGTTCTGTTGGAAGCAACCAACGTTTGTGCAATCGTCGTGTTGGAGTTTGGGGTATGACATCACGTACCAGGTTCGAGTCCCACTCCAACAGCCTTTTCCTGAGCCTTGCGTGCCCTACAACTTTGTCATCGCCCATATCCACATCGTCACCGGATCGCTTCTTTGCAAATAGAAAGTAATCGCGCAACTCGCCGACGCGTCCTAAAAGCTCGAAATCGAAGGATTGTGCCAACTCATGCACCAAGTCGGAATGTGAAGAATCATCGCCATCAAGTTGGACCGCGAAGTATTCGTAGTTGGCGTGATCGTTTGCGGGGATGCGCGAGAAGGATTCGGAGTGTGTTGCGTAGGATGGAATATGTCGAGCATGCGTGGTCGCTGATACGACAGCCAGACAGATCCACAGCCTGAAAATACCGGCGCGGAACATATCTGCGAAAAGGATCACGCTCGATTTTACACGCTGTCAAAGTCAGACTCGCTCAATGAATCACGATTCCAACCTGAGGTGAGACAACCCCTCAACTGCCCCGGATTTCAATGATTCACGAACCGCCGGTGCATGGTTGATCGCCCACTGGTCTGGATACAGGATTTCAAAAAGGACTGCCTGGCGGTATTGGATCGATCCAAGATCTAATTCATGTGATCTGCGAATCAAATACCCCCTTCTATTTTGGGTGTTTCGAATTTTGACTCGAATTTTAATCTACGAAATTCAGCAGCACTTTTCCAAGACACTATCGCGCAAAACCGCGACACGTCAACATCCACAACGTTCAAGAGTATGGGTGATAACATCAAGATCGCAGTGAGGGTGAGCACATCTCGCCGACACACACGCACCTTTTCTCCTCCACCCTTTCCGCCTTTTACGCGTCCGAACCCTTCCGCTTATCTGCATTCGTCCTCTAACTGTCTTTTCATCGGATGCAACATTCCCCAGGTCCGCCCCTTCAACTCGCGCGAAAATGAGCGCGGGGCGAAGTTGGTGGTGGATATGAATGGCCCAACCACAACACTCATACCCCCACCCGACAAGGCAGGATCCGCCGCGAAAATGGAGCCCAGACATTTTACTTTTGATTACTCATACTGGAGTCATGACGGGTACGCGGTAGTGGGTTGTTCATTTATTGAATGAAATTCATGGGCATGGAAATCTGATGACACATTCCGATCATTAGCTACGACGAGAAGGATGATGGGTACTGTGTGCCGAGAGGGGGGACGAAGTACGCGGACCAGGTGATTAGTGTGACTGCCTTCTTTTTCTTTTTGAAGCATGAATGGGACAATCTTCCCACTTTTTGCCCCATTGCACACATCTTGATAACGTGACTGATGAGAGGGGTGGTTTATATCGACACAAAGCAAAAAGTCTTCAACGATCTTGGGAAATCTGTCTTGGACAACTCGTGGGACGGCTTCAACACCACTATCATGGCCTACGGTCAAACGGGGTCAGGGAAGAGTTACAGGTGAACATCTCAAAAACACCCCTATCTAATCCCCTCGCCCACCATTCACTCAAAAGGCTTGATCACTGACCCTCACTTGTTGCACTTTCTTTTTTTAAGTATGTTTGGGTACGGCTCAAACCGAGGTCTCATCCCGATGATCTGCCAAGAACTTTTCAAGTCTATATCAAAAGCTCGTAAGGGCGGATCACAAACCGAGTTCCAGGTCATGTTCTCGATGCTTGAAATCTACCAGGAGAAAGTGAGGGATCTTTTGGCGGGAAGTGCGGAAGAGGGCGCAAATCTGAAAGTCAGGAATCATCCGAAATTGGGTTTCTGGGGTAATGCCTCTGTTGTTTTTTCATGCATCAATTCGATCTTTTTTTGTGTTTGGTCTCATCTTACCTTGTCTTCGTTTTTTGACTCGCCTCTTCTAATGTTATTTACCTCTCCTGTCGGGTTCCAAATTTCTACCATCTTTTATTCCCACGCAGTCGGTAAGCTACCCACTTCTACTTCTTCAAATCAGTGGCGGCGGTATAAGCGCATCTGGAATTTTCTGAAAGCATCTATCATTTTGAAGTCCCCTCACAATTGCTTATTCATCGTATTTGATTCTCCGTTCATCATCGATCGCATGTACCCACAACACTTCCAGAGGTTGGTACTAAGCGTGCAGTTACCTGTAAAGCGTTATGGGACGTTTTGACTCTAATCCAATCCAATTCAAACGCGAACCTCATTAGGGCCTGAAATCCTTCCCCGTCCAAAACTATGAAGACATCGAGACCCTCAGCGACAAAGGCACACGCAACCGTACCGTCGCAGCAACCCGGATGAACGCCACATCCTCTCGATCCCACACGATCATTATCATTACCTTCAACCAAATCAACCGAACCGATGGAACAGAAAAGCGGTCTATCATTAATTTGGTCGACTTGGCAGGGTATTTATTCAATCAAAGATGTCTTGCCCATCACGTTGTCACAGAGCCCACCGCACACAGCCCCTGGTTTTCTTGGCTTTGGTTTCATTCGGGCATTTTCTGATGATATTTTGTGATGATCATCGCGCATAGTTCGGAACGCATCAACGACGCCGGGACTGAAGGAGCGAGGTTGAAGGAAGGTGCGAATATCAACTCGTCCTTGACGGTTCTTGGTCAGGTTATTGCTGGATTGGTGGCGAGACAGCAAGGAAAGGTACACAAACTTGATCTCAGAGAGAGATATTTGCTTTGGGATGTGATTTTTCCTATCGACATCGTCATCTGATCCCATACTGAAAATGGCTTTTCAACTACTTAAACGTATGAAAAAGAAAAACGTGGTTGTCCCCTACCGAGACTCTACCCTTACAAAACTGCTGGCAAACGCACTGGGGGGCAACAGTAAGACTATTATGGTGAGAGGCCCTCGCAGTTTCATGGAATTTGAGATGGAAAGCCTTCTTGACACATACCCATTTTGCCCTCCGGTAGATCGGCGCAATCTCTCCAGCAGACATCAACTATGAAGAATCGCTAAGTACACTGAGGTATACTTTTTCCGGCCTCGTTGCCATTGTTTTTCAACACCGCATAGCTTACGTATTTCGCAATGGTTGATGAACTCTTGCAACCGTGTACTAACAATTCGGACCTTCCGCTACCTACTCCCCCCAGGTTCCTCGACCGAGCGAAATCCATCAGAACCTCCGCTGTCGTGAACGAAAGTCCCATCGACAAAAGTATGCCTTCCCCGCTCCCCACCCCTTCTCTCCAACACATACTACCAAAAATGAAGCCAAACTAACCTCCACACCATCCCCCCTTCAGTGATCCGTGAACTCCGCGAAGAAAACGAAAAGCTCAAAAAACAACTCCAAGGTTTTGGTGGTGGCGCTCCCAACAAAGGCCCCGACTCCGAAGCCCAACTCCAAGAGCAAATCACCGAGCACGAACGAGCCCTCCAAGAGCTCAGCCGTACCTACGAGCAAAAACTTGAGGAAGCAAGAGCACAGAGGGAAATTATTGATAAGGACACGAAGGCGGAAAGGGAACTTGCAGAACGGAAGAGGACGGTGCCGTATTTGAAGAATGTTAATGAGGATCCGTTTTTGACGGGGATGATGATTGTAAGTGGGAGGGCCCGAGGGGCTGGGCTTAGTGCAGCTGTGTGTGTCATTTAAAAATACTTGGTGCTGATTTACTTCCTCTTTGGACTTGGTGTCGGACACTCGGAAACTGGATTCGACGCAAAGCACTTCATTCCCACTGGTATGTGGATATTTGAACAAGCGCACTCGCGAGTGAGAAATTCACTAAAAGTCTCTAACCTGTTATTTATCAGGCGATCATCTAATCGGACGAAAATCCCGGAAAAGCAAAGCAGCCATTCAACTTGCCGGTTTAAGGTAAATCACTATTCTTCCTACACTCAATGCAACCCCCTCCCAATCACATCCTCAACCCTCCTTCCACTTCCATCTCTTATTCCTCGTCCTTAACCC
>JADGJF010000596.1:0-17410 GCA_027596845.1 Quaeritorhiza haematococci | reverse complement strand
CCACCAACCACACCCTATTTCTGAAGCATCACCCAACGTGCACGATACGCACTCCGACTGAAATCCCGTTCAACCTTCTTAACCACATATCCACGTTCAATAAGTCCCGCCGCTCTACTTATATAGCTCTCCACCATATCGGACTCCTCCATGCTACGATGTTCAACAAGCACCCCATGCTGTTCTGCAATTGTTGGTAGGGGAATACCGCTCTGAATGGCGTCTGTGGATGCAGATGTCTTGGCGATGGCATAGAGGCTTTCATAGCGCCTGCCTGCGGGTGATGTTTGGCGGAGGATAAGAATGTCGGGTGTTTGCTTTGGTCGACGTGGTGCCGATTCCGAATTGTTTGTTGCTTTTTTTCCCCAGTGCGGCAGAGCACAAACGTTTCAGTTCGGAAAGTTGGAAAAAATCGGCTTCGGCTTCGACCATTTCGAGTGTGGCGGGGGAGTTGTTTTCTTGAAGCAGCTTGCGGGTGCGGAGGTACTGCAGTACGACCTCGAATGCGTGTGGATTGCGATCAAGGAAGATGGGTTCGGGTGGGGGGTTGCGCACATTGTGTGTGATATGGCTACTAGTACTGGTGCTGTTTCCGCCGTCCTCGCTTGTCTCGTGGGTCGGCATGAAAGTGCCCGGGAGGAACGGTGAGTCTTCTGAAACATAGCGGCGAGCATGGAGTCAAAAACCGCGCGGAGTCTTGTGAGTGTGGTTTGGAAGATACGACCGCCAACGTTGAGGGTGACGAGGTCGTTGTTGGTGGTGATTGCTTCGGGCATGTTTTCTCTCGGGATTCACTCAGTTGTGACTTGTTCGTCCACTTTTCCTTGAATTCTCCTTTGATGACGTATACGTAGTCTCTCACTTTAAGTAATCAAAAGTGACTGCAAAATGACGGGTATCTGTGCCTAGAGGCGGTCAACAGATTGATCAACAAGGAGGGAGATGATGAAGATCTGCGATTTACGCATGCAATCGGTTGGGTGGGGGAGGGAATGGGTGCACGTCGGAAAATCGGAAAACCAGGTTTGCGAGGGTACCTGGTGTTCTACATCTAGGAGGAAAGGGAGAAACAACATGAAGGAGGGAGGACTTCTGGGTCGGAATTTCAAATTTTGTCACCACATACAGAGACAATATCATTTTCTGGGTCTATGGCCTAATAGATAGTTGGAGTAGGTTCGTGGACTCTCGTTAAAGTGTTTCTGTACATTTTCTTTGAAACTTCATTGGGTTTTTTTGGTAAATGAATAACAAATCTTGTTGAGGAAGGATACAAGTTGCGGGATCGTTCATGCAAGAAAAGTCAAGAAATAGACAAAGAAATTATCGACGGACTTCTCACGATCATCCCTCCGCGCCCTGCCAACCCTCGACATTCTCCCCAACTTACTCCGCCATTTTAACCTTCAACACAAAGCCCCACCACCATCACAGCAACCTAGCTCGCGGCTGAAACATCACCCAACGTGCACCAGATGGTTCTGGATAATGATATCTCCGTTCAACCTTCTGAATCGCATATCCTCGGTTGATGAGTTCTCTCACCATACTCTTTTCTCTTGAGCTCCGAGACTCAACTACCGCCCCATAAAGTTCCGCAATTGTATATAGTTTCTCACCCCGCTGAATTGTGCTGGCTGCTCTTTGCGCAATCGCATAAAGGATTTCGCTCTTGTCAGGTGACGCCTGGTGGATAATCAAGGTGTGGTTGGCAAAGAGTAGTTGTGGTGCCGCGTCTTTTTCTGATTTTTGATGAGTTGTATTGTTTGTACACAAGATTTTCAGCTCGGAAAGCTGGAAAAAGTCGGCTTCCGCTTCGACCATGTCAAGAGTGACGGGGGATTGGCTCTCCAGAAGCAGCTTGCGGGTGCGAAGGTACCGAAGCACAACATCAAACGTCTGTGGGTCGCGGTCAAGAAAGATAGATCCTGACGACGTTTCCTTGTGCTTGCTGTTCGTGGGGGCGCTGTTTTCGTCGTTGTTTGTGTCGTGGGTGGGTGTGAAAGTTCCAGGGATGAAGGACGAGTCTTTTCGAAACATGGCGGCGAGCACAGAGTCGGGCACTGCACGGAGAGTTGAAAGGGTGGTTTGGAAGATACGGCCGCCGACGTTGAGGGTGACGACGTCGTTGTTGGTGGTGGATGCTGCTGGCATGTTTTCTGTCGATTGCGAGTGCACCAAGCTGTGGCTTTTCCTTCCAATCAACCTTTCTTGAATTCTTCCTGTCTCAGTGTTTTTTCGTGCGGGGGGTTTAAATTTAGGCTTTGATGACGAAGTCTCTCACTTTGAGAAATTCAAAATTGTCGGGAAAATGACGGAATTCTATACATGTCCAAACGCGCACAGTCAACATACTTTGATCGACGAGTGAGATGGTGGAGATCATACTTACGTTTGGCTGGGTGGGGGAGGAAATGGGTGTACGTATCAGCACGCGTTTTCACATCTGGAAAGAAGGGGAGAGACAATGGAGGACGGAAGAGATCCCAACGAGGAATCCTGCGTCGGAGTTTTAATTTTTGACAAACAAGGCTCATTCCACTGACCACTTAAAACGAAGTCGCTTCCAAATGTCAAACCTTAGGAATGACCACAACGAACCACACCATTAATCTTACACATAATTACGCAGACCGTAGAATGCCAAGAATCTCTGAATTCGAACGCGAAGTTTCTTGAATTCAGCAATGTTATTAAACTCAAAAAGAAACAACGGTATCAGCCGAGCATCACACTGTAAGCCATCAAATAAAAAGGTAAGACTAAGATGAACGAATTCAACCACATTTTTCAGAAAGACTCCAGGCATCTGGTGTCGCTACTATATCACAGTCGCGCTCTTCCACCCCACAAGCGGAGCTCTTGGCTCCGAACCCGCCCGCGCAAATCAAATCGACGGCATAACTCAGATATCTTGAATCAGTTCCACTGTTGAGGGTTCTGTTGAAACTACTTCAGATAGAAGTGGGCGCTTTATCACCTGCGAAAGTAACCGTAAACGACTGTACTGGGGCACCAACTGCGACAGGGATTGTTACTGACGTACGCGATTCAACGGACGTGCTATGCTGGTCTCAGATGCAGAAGCCTAAATACGTATACGTAGTTAACAAATTAATGATCATGAACAGCGGAATTGATTGAATCAATGAGTGCTCACGTCATCACATGAACAGCACACGTCATCAAATAGACAGCACCCGACCGATTTCATGATCAAAACACAAGCTCGGCAATTCATGCAAAAAAATAACAGTTTCTTCACATTCCCTTGAAAACACGTCGGGAACGATTTCCCACGTTCACTCTCTACAAACATGCAGAAAAGCGAAACAGGAAGAGATTCAAGATGTGCGCCATACGGGTCGATCGCTTTCTGAATGTCCTCGGACACCAAGGTTTCGGTTGTGCTGTTAACCGACAGGGTGTGGTGAAGGGCGTTAAGGAACATCTTCCATGGAATGGAATCGCTGAATTGAAAGGCATTCCCGGTTGCGGCCTTCCAGAACGTGGCTGCAGTAGGATGTGCATACTGAAGTTGCTTGAGGGGTGATGGCGCGAAGGAAGGTATGACGGGATGACGGGATGTATATGCATTCTCAGCTCTTTAAAAGGTTTTAAGATTCCAGAAAGCGCGTATCAGTCCCTTTTGTCAATCGAAGTAAAGAGGAAGAGGAATATCCATAATGTTATTGTTGGCAGATCTAGAAGCATACCCATCACCGCGTGAATGGTTTTCGGATTGACCAAAATGGCGCAACTCCACACATGCAATCTGAATTGAACAACCGATCTGAGCACCAATCACTGATATCATGTCGCCACGCTTTAGAAGGTGTAGGTTTTAAAATAAAGAATGAAGGAAACGTGAAAATATTAATTTACAGCCATTGAAACGTCTCTCGAAAATGCGAAAATTCCTGAGACAGTCTCTTCGGGCTCCGCTGTTCAGTTCCGTTAGCACAAGCTTCAGTATGACCTGGAAATCCCTGCGACGTGTGATTGCGTGACAAATTGAAACTCCGACTCCATTTATACAGAGTTCCTTCAAAACTGTTTTCTTGTCTTGAAGCTGTTTTCCTCTTCGAACTCCTTCCTGTGAATCCACATGTTGTTTTTGTGGTAATGATAACTGGCAGCATAACTGGCTTTGCGGAATCGGATTTCCGACCCCTCTGCCCTCCCACATGATCATAAGCTGGTCCCCTCCAACCAATTTGAAAGCGTGGGAAATCGATCTCCCCCTGTTCGTCCCTTTTTGGTACTTCCACTCACTCAAAAAGTGGTTGTTGACCGCGTCCAGACAGATCATTGGCATTCTACTGACACTTGAGTTGAACCATCAAGACGACGTCATCCTACTCTCCACGAAGTGCGTATATAAGGTCCGAATTTCCAGAGACAGAAGGAGAGCACGCACGAAAAGATTGTTTTTTACTGATAAACAGAAAATGGCCGCATCCACTGGCAACAACGACCTCGTCACCCTCGACGTCGCTGGGCGTATCTTTAAGACAACCCGGTCTACGCTTCAAGCCGTTCCTGAGTCGATGCTCGCTGCCATGTTCCGTGAAGATTTACCTTTTCTTCCGGGGACTCTCACACCCATCAAAGACACGATAGATCAGGGCGATGATTCAACGACTCGCAACAGCAGCGAACTCAAAGAGAAATCCCGTGACACCGGATCCATTTTTCTTGATCGCGACCCACAGACCTTCGAGGTAGTTTTGCGGTACCTTCGCACACGAAAACTTCTTCTCGAAAACAACTCGCCTATCACGCTGGAAATGGTGGAAGCCGAGGCCGATTTCTTCCAGCTTTCCGAGCTGAAATCCCTTTGCGGCCGTGCCATCACTGAAGAGAAAGCCCGACGTCGAAAAGCAGAAAAAGACGCCGCTGCCGCTGCAGCCCCACCGCCAGTGCCAACCCAAAATCCATCCCCAACTACGACAACCATTTTGATTCTTCGTGACGTAAAAAAGGGGCAAGATCTCTACACGATTCCAAGCACAGCGGTAGATGAGATTCAGAATGGCACTCTGTTATCCACTATTGCGAATCGCCAAGGGGTGTTCATGGAGCATCGGGGCAGCAGGGAGGGAAGTATGGTGTCCGAGATCATTGAACGTGGATATTCGCTTCAGAAAGTGGAACAGTATGGACACTGGATGATGTTCCAGCGGCAGAGTATGTGTGGGGGTGCAGTTGTTCGCGTTGAAGGGGTTGGGAAGGGGAAGGAGGAAGAGGAATCTGAGTGAGTTGGCGCGGGTTAAACAGAACGCTTACGGGGTTGCTTCCTCCTTCTTCTTCTGTTTTCATTTGTTGAAGACCAACGCGAGTTTCAAAACTGAATGAGAATTTTCAGATCATGAATCAGTATGTGTCCACATCAATTTATTATGGTCATTCTTGACGTTTGGAAGTGGCAAGTAGTGCTGCGGTGCTAGAGTGCTGTGATCTTCGAGGACATCAACACTGTGGAGAGAGAAGAAGGACTAGCTATAGGGAGGGGTTGATATATACCCATCAATGTTACTTATGGAAGATTTGATGAGCTCAGTTTCGAGATGAAGTGCCAGATGCGTATTTTGGCGGTATTCCGTCCTTTTCTTTCCAAAAAATATCAGTACAGTCAAAAAGACGGACTTGACTAAATCTGTACGCGTACATATTCCACAAACCAAAACAAAACACGGAAACACCAACAAGAAGAACAAAAACAAGAAGAACACAAGCGTCAACTAAAAAAAAAAATGAATACAAAACTTTAACAAAAAAGAAAATACAACAACCGAAATTCAAGCTCAAAAGTGGCCTAATTTCTGCCGTCTCCAAAGCTTTACACACCATCGACCAGCAGCGTCGACCCTGTTCCCACCAGCCTTCTTTCCATGGGTCCCCTAGACCGCTCCGCTTTGGCCTCACTTTCCGCATCCAGGATTGGTGGCAACGGCCACGAAGAAGCCGATCCAGATGATTGCAAAGGAATTCGCGGCAATCCAGCAACGTCTGATCCATCCATCACATAGCCCGCACCCTCCGTGGCTGCAGCCACCACAACCGGTGCACGAAGCAAGTGAAGCTTGGACATCACCTTCACAATCTTCAGCTTTGCGACTCTGAAGGGGTTGGCACCTGTGTGGGAGCCGCTCTCTTCTGGCTGCTCTTCGATGTGCTGACGCCGAGGGGTTTGACGGACCCATGAGCTATGACGGGAACCATGTGCCGACTGCTCAATCGCAGTTGTAGCCGTTGCGGAGGTCATGGAAGTGATATTGGTCGAGACTGACGCAGCGCGGCAGGACGTGAGGGAGATGGGGAGAGGTGGTATGGGTGGAAATGTGGTGTAAGCGCTGCTGCCATGCTCTACCTTCTTCCTACTCAAGGGGGGAGTTTGATGGTGGTTTTGATGTGCCTCTTGAGGTTCGTATTGCGACGTGGGGGGGGGGAGACAAGGTGCCTGGGAACCATCCTCGAAACAAGAGACCGTCGGTGACGTGCCGCCTGATGAACTAGAGGATGAGGACGTCTCCTTGGCTGTAATCACTTCGTTCATAAGAGTGAAGGCTCCGCATTGGTCCTCCTCGTTGTTGCTGAACTCTTCCGAGTTAACGGACTCAACCATAGACTCCGAAGATGCACGCTCACGTGAGGCACATTTCTGGATGGTGTCCGGCGGTGCTTGAAGGTGATTGGCTAGTGACGAGCCCGACGACACGAACGCGGCTGTGGCTTTGGTCAAACGCCTTCCGCTTGGAGAACCTGCGGACATCTCCCCCAGAAGCGGATCCCGACCGATGGAGCCACGGAACCACCGCTTCTTTGCCAGTTGAGGGTGGGCTCCAGCGATGCGTGTGGTTTTGACCGCACCAGGGGGTAAGGGTGGCTTCATATGCATCGTCAAGCGCTCGTCCAATGGCGATGCAATGTTACCCTCCTCACCCGCCCCAACGGAATCGGCAGGGATCCCACACGTCCGCTCGACTTGGACCGTTTCATCTCCATAGTTGACGCCGCATGATTCACCAGCTTCTGTCATGGAAGGATGTGCGGTGGTCTGCAACGACGACAAGGAAGTGCCAGAGGAAGATGCGCTTAGGCTGCTGCTACTGCTCTGGGTGGTGGCAACGGCGTCGACGAAGTCCCCCAGATCATCAGTGTCCTCGGGATGTTGTCTCTGAGCGACATGATCATCGCCGCTGAGTGCCGGGTCTTTTTCAAGTTGTTGCAATCCCGTATTGTTGCCCTTGCGCGCAAGCAACAATTTGGGATGCAAATCCCGTGCAGCAACAGCCGGATGACATCCCTCCTCGTCCATAGTCGGCCCTCCATGCGACTCGGAATCCTCTTCGGCCTCCAGGAGATCATCTCCGCAGCAACCCTCTTCACACTCCGTTTGATCCCGTGGAGGTGATACCGGCTGAATAACGGTGATAGTCTCGGAAAAGGAAACCCGCCGTGCCTTCGTCCTAGACGTAACGGCGGATCCGGATGCGATAAGTGGTGGTCTGGTCGAAGGAGGTCCAAACGAGGAACCAACACCGGTCACGAAATTTGCAGCCGCAGCGAGGGCGAGATCCTCAAGATCGAGGCCGTCCAGACCCCCATCTGTTCCCGTTGACACAGTAGCATCCCCACCGCTCCTTGCAACCCCCTTTTCCCCAACAGAGGCCAACGTCTGACTCCCATCCCCCACACCACCAGCCAAAGCAAAGTCCAGATCTGTCATTGCCGACCCCCATCGCGCATTGGCGTCACGGACCTGCAGCTTCTTGTAGTGATGTGAGTGTCGCAGCATATTATACATTCGGCGCTGACGTTCCAGTTCATCACTCGCCGACACATCCATCATCTTCTGGCGCTTCGCCAGAAGTTGCTGGAGTATCGGATCGTCGAATGCGTGAACTGAATCCGGGGTGTTGAGGGTGTTGAGAGCTGGGGTATCCATCGGCTCCGCAACCGTGGCATTAGCTGCTTCCGCAACCGTTTCACGCCTCCCATCCTCGTCAAGCGTAACCATCTCCGTCGTTCCCGTCTCCTCGGTCGTAGGATGCTCGCTCTCCCCGTGCAGCGGTGGAGAAAGCGCACTGTACACATCGAGGCGATCCAAATTCATCGCCATTAGTCCGACGATGCTGTCAACCTTTGGCGCTTGGATGCTTCCTTCTGTGATTTTGGTGTTGTTGTTGGCAGTCATGAGCGTATCGTCTTTGCCGTTACTTCTTTTCCGTCCAAGTTTCAGAATTGACCGGAAGACTTTCGCAACTTTCTTCCGGAACCTTCTCGTTCCGCTTGTGGGGTTGGAGTCGGCAGGCATTTGCTGAAATGACCAAGGGTTAACATTATGGGCAAGTGAAGAAAAAAAAATTAAGGAGAGGACTGTCGATGAGGATATTGGAAGTAGCAATTCAAACGAACATAGAGAATTCACGCCATACAAATGCCACATCAAACCAGCTCAATATCCCGCCTTGAACATCACTGAATCGTCCATAACCCCTCTTTTCAACTGCACCATTCGCCTACACAACCCGTTCCCGCCCCCATTAGAATAACGGACCCGCAACTTGACGCAAAACAAAGACTTACTCTTTCGATAAGAATCAAACGGCGCCGCGCGACGAGGCAAGAAGAATTTGGAGCGGATTCAATCCAAGTGGAGGGACGAGGAAATTTTCGTTTGTCCTTGCCCCTTTCTACATAAGAAGTGGTGCTCGGTATTTATGCTGCCTTGAATTTGTTTGTCTGTTGACATACGAAAAAGGCAAACATGTTTGACAACAACGAGCACGGGACATGTATATGCTGGTTTTTTGTTTGGGTTTCGTGGCAACATCCGAGCGGGTCCATACGGGATTTAGGAACAGTGTTGGTTGATTGGATAAACATGAGACGGATTGTGCCAGGGTTGGGGTGGTGATAGCAAAACACTATTGATTCGATGCAAATACACCGGAACAGTTCAAATGAACATCACCAAAAACTGAACGATAATTTTCACTAAAGGAAGAGAAATGGACTTGGTCATCGGGAATTTCCTCATGGGAATGTTCCATTTAACAAACCGAAACCAAACAGGTCACTTACATTATTGTACGTCTTCTGCAAAAAGCTGGGCATGATCGGTATTTCCTCATAACGGACCAGTCCACCACGTCAGAACTGAAGTGATTTGCTTCAAAGTTGATTTCCATAATAAATGTTACAGAAAATGATCTATCCGGCACGCGACGAAAGAAATTTAAGGCAACACCAACATCTCGCTGAAAGCCAAAAACAGGCAAAAAAGGAATAGGCGATGTTCTCGAGCTGAGAATGTCACACCAAGCCCCCAGAACTCAGGTCTGCGTGTGCGGATGAAAACGCTCAGACTGGCTGATGTTCGAATTGCTGGTTCTTTTCCTTTTTCAATGTGTTGATTGTTGCTCAATCGTCAACAAACAAAAAATTCAAGTGGAAAACCGAGATAATTGTGAGTACCGTCCAATCATAAATCAACAAATTCATTTCGGACTTGTTTCGATTTCGGAAAGTAACCTGCAACCCGCTCAACAATTCCTCGTCCAAAAACGAGCGCACCAACATCAAAGCCAGAGCTGCTTTCTGCTTGAATCATTTAGACATCGCCCCTTCCCTCTCATGCGTTTGCCATCGAAAAGAATGGATAATCCGCTGTTTCCGCACTACCGACAGTAAATACTGGTACTGAAACCGTCCGAACGGCGCAATTTCCACATCAACACAGAGAAGCAACGCCAGACGAATGCGTTGTCCTTTGGCTTGAAGCAAACAGGAATGATCAAAACCATAATGACCCCTGAGTACATCACATCGTAAGTTTCGCATTCCGGTGGTGATTGGTTCCTTTGCGGGAGGGGGTTAGGGTGTTTGTCGCTCCGGCGTGCGTTTTCATTGTTCCTCCTTATTACAGTGTTCTTACAGAGACTCTACTTCCGCTCTTCTGTTGTTCTCGGATTCTCAACATCTGTCCACAGAAGTTTACAAGACGCTCGATCTGCAGCGATCTGTGCTCGCTGCTGCGGGCATCAGACAAAGCTTTGTAACTCCAACAACCTGCATGCATCATCGATTCGTTGCGGTCATTGGGTTTACTTGAAATCCACACCACGCCGAAAACAGTTACGAAGCTTCCACGACGGAAATATCGGCGTGTGTGTGGTGCGTCGACCACATCGCTGTATTGGCAATGAAAGTCGATCTCGAAGTTTGCAGTGGAATTTTTCCTTCGCTGCATGGTGTCAGCGAGCAATCTACACCCGCGATACCGGCGGCATGGAGGACAACGACTGTAAACAGCGATAGTGAGGCACCTGGTTCCCACCAGCGGTACCACGATCGCCGAGACAACGAACGTGCCAGCCCTTAACAGCACCACCACCTCGGTCCGGGCATTTGGAGACCCCATCCTCCAACAGCAGAAACTGATGGACGTCGCGGAGGATGCGGAAATCGAGCCACAGCTGCGAAACTATGGAAATTCCAGCTGCGGGCAGGGGGCGATGCGCAATGGGTTTGGCAATGGGAGATTTGGAACTTGCTTTGGCTGATGATGTGGGGGATGGGAGTGACACGTCGGAGAGAAGGGGGTTTTTCCGACTCCTCTGATGAGCTCGAGGTCCTCCTTTTGACCCCTTGCGACAACACCACCACATGCCGCAACTTAAAAGGCCACCGCTTTTGCCAACCCGCACGTTATAACGTCCAATACGATAGCAAAGCATGTTCCCTTTTCGGAGACAATCACCGTGATTCAACCCGTCCCACCTCCGTAAAATCCGACGAAGTGCTGAGAGGGTTGCGGTGGAGATGGTCTCCTTGAGGTCGTGCTCAAGGAGGATCCAAAACCGGCGGCGAACGAAGGACCAGGCAAGGACAAAAGTGTGCTGCAAATAGCGGTTGCAGCGAGGGATTCTCTATCCCAAGTTGTTGCTTGCACGGTATGGCAACAACTTGGTGATGCTGAATCCTCCACCAGTGTCGAATCCCACCCCCGCTTTCTACCATCCCCAACGACGCTGGTGGAAATTGGAAGGAAGCGGAGCAATAGGTAATGTGGGCGCAATTTTGAGGATCTGAATGCTGAGAGGTGGGTATCCGTCAATCCACCAACTGCCCATTTGACGAGCATCTTCCCTTCATTCACTTCAAATTCCTTAGCGAGTTACACACACTAATCGCGTCAATTTCTCTTCCCCTCAACCTTGCTCTTACAGCTCTGGGATGTCCTTGGCCCCAGTAGCCTCGGCGCAGGTCCCACATTCCAAGTTGTTTCTTGCGCGCACTTGCGCATAACAACTCAGGGATAGCTCCACCTTTAACCCCCCACAACAATTCCGGTGGGGAAGCGACATGGAAAGGGGAAGACACGGTTGTCTCGGCGGGATCTATCTTGAGGAATCTCGCCCTCGCTGCTGCCACGAATTTTGGCAGCGGCATGAAGTCCACCGCTTGCAAGCCCCAACTGTGTGCGTCCGCCATACGTGCGGATTCGTTTTTTAAGACCATCTTCGGCCTCCACGGGATCCAACGGAGTGTGGTGAGAGTTGGAGTCCTGGAAGCAAGGATGGATGGAAGTGTGGACGAGCTGTTGTGGCGCAGGATTTGCATCCTGCGTTGTTGCTTCAACGGTGCAACAACTTGTGGATGCAAGTGAATTCCCCGCCGGACAGTTCAGAAATCCAATCACGACATTGCTTCTCCTGGTATCTCGACCGTCCCATCTAACTGCAACACGCAAAACCCGGGTGCGCTGTCTTTCAGGACACAATTACGTTACGTATTCAACCTGTCCAACATCCCAGCATCCACCAGAGTGTGGAGACGATAGTGTAGAGATTGGGAGGGACGCAACGACCCCTCCTTCTCCTCCTCCTCCTCCTCGATCTCTGCGCGCAGGCTGTTGCGGGGTTTCGCATCCAAAGCTGTTGTTGCCATGCCGCGCATCTACATGGCAACAACTCGGAGATGTACGTGAACCCCACAACCACAGGTCGAAACGTTTCATCTGCAGAGGATGCCAACGCGACTCCTCACTACAACCACAACAAAGCTGGTGGGGAAGTGACGACCTGAAAGGGAAACGGTGGTAGTCGGCGCGGGACAGGGCTTGAGGATCTTGGCCTCAAGCTCATTGCTGCCGGTGCGACTTTCCGGCAGCGGTATGAGGTCCTCCGGTGGATCTCTCCCGATAACACCACCACCCGCCGTAACTTCCTTCGTCTTGCAATGACATCAAGACGAAGGCGCGGCAGGTTTCCTTCCAGAGACCATCACCGCCATGGGAACCCGTGCCACCTCCGCCGGATCGAGCGGAGTGTGGTGAAAGGGTTCGGTTTGGACGGAGATGGTCTCCAAGAAGTCGAGGAAGATTCGGATTCGAACAAAGGACCTGGCAAGGCCGAGGGTGTTGCATATGTCAATCAGCTGTTGCACCGCGGGTTCCAGACTTGCATCCCAAATTGTTGCTTGCGCGCAATGGCAACAATAAGGGATTGCAAGAAGAAAACCCGGCACTCTGTGGTGACGATTATGTCATCCAGAGGCAACATGCTGATGACGGGGATGCAACGGGACCCGGATCCAGTCAGGAAACGTTCAGATGCCGTGTGTACGGTTATTATATCCCACGTGCAACCCTTCAATACCGCCAAACTGTCAAGAGCGACCGATTTGGCAGTGTGCCTCGAGGACGTGGATTGGATTTGACACCAGCACACGCAGCGACATGAAGAAGTGCCGCATCCAAACGTGCTGGAAACGGATCCACAAGAGAGAGAGGCACATCCTTAAGCCACTCTTTGCGGCAACGACGAACACACGAACATTCACCCAGCTGTTGCAGCGCGGGATCCAGACTTGCACGGTGCTAAATTGTTGCTTGTCCTGCATAGCAACAACAATATGGCATTGCAAGAAAACGACCCGGCACTCTGCGGTGACGATCATGTCAACGTCATCCGGAGGCAACATGCTGATGACACGGCTATTTTGGGGGCCTTGTCAACGCTGCTGCAGCCGCTGGAGCCGCCTAAGCTCATCATCCTCAGGGACGTCCTTGAGGACCTTTCTTCGTTGCATACCACCGCACATCCACCCATCGCAGAAGCTGGTGAGGCGTGCGGCGTCAACGATGGAGATGAAATGGTCCGAATAGAGCGGACGCGTGGAATCCCTACCGATTCCATTGGGGCACATCAGGAGGGTAACATTGCATCGCCATTGGACGAGCGCTT
Organism: Quaeritorhiza haematococci; assembly: GCA_027596845.1. NCBI lineage: Eukaryota > Fungi > Chytridiomycota > Chytridiomycetes > Quaeritorhizaceae > Quaeritorhiza > Quaeritorhiza haematococci. The sequence continues at coordinate 4,154 of JADGJF010000596.1, read as the reverse complement.
GACGATGCATATGAAGCCACCCTTACCCCCCGGTGCGGTAAACACCACACGCATCACTGGGCCCCCTCAAGTGGCAAAGAAGCGGTGGTTCCGAGGCTCCATCTGTTGGGATCCGCTTCTGGGGGCTTTGGAGGTGTCCGCAGGTTCTCGAAGCGGAAGGCATTTGAACAGAACCACAGCCGCGTTCGTGTTGTCGGGCTCGTCACTAGCCATATATTTGCACCATTGTTGTCAACAGAAAATCGTTGGAATAGGACCTCAACTACATTTTTTCGTCGGGCGCGTCAGCAAGCAGTCATCTTTCATTTGGGAGAGATCGTCCAGGAAGGTACATCATGAGAAAGTCCATCTTCTGAATCCACGGTCGAGCACGCCAACTCCGAAGAGTTCAGTATTCTGCGGACGCAATTGTCCTTAACCTTCTCATGCGGGTGGTTTCGGTGGATTTTCTGATTTGGGTGTTTCGATTGAGGTGCGGGGAGAGGATGAGCGAGAGGATGGGGGGAGGGGCAAAAACCATGGAAAGGCGCTACATCATTCCATCATTTCGAGGTGGGGTAAGATCATTCCTTAATCTGGTATATGGAAATGGTGGACATTTGGTTTTGTTGATAAAGATAAAAAAAGAAAATAGACGAATGGAAAGGATTTGTATGCGCATTTAAAATCACAGCCTTTAAAAAAAATAAGAATTCAGAAAACGCGTATTGAGTTGAAGATCTTTGGTACAATAAAGAAGAGACTTTTTCTTTTCGAAGCTGCCTTACGATGAAAACGACATTAACCTTCGCACTCTCACCACCGCAGCACCCACATCCACCCCATCAAACCTCCATCACTGTCCAGCAATGGAAAAATTGTGATAGACAGTTCTGATTTGGGTTGGTTGGGGATATTGCGATGGCAAGAAGTACGACGGTGATGGTGTTTAAAACTGGAACAGCACATCCCATACGAACGTTCTGCTGATTCAAAACAAAAGAGTTTCGTGGTGGAAGGGAAGAAATACTCTGTCTCCTTCGCACTCTTGCCTTCACAGAACCCACGTCTCTCCCCATCGCAACCCCATCACCGTCTCGAGCTATTGAGTGGCCGAAAAGACTGTCTGTGTGATGATGGTTGCGAGTGGGGAAAACATGGATGGTGCGATGACAAGAAGTACGAGGGGGACGGGCTTCAACGCTCTACAGACGAGAAATGCAATGAGGGTGATGGTGCCTTGCAGAGCATGCACCCAGACCGCGTTCATAAATCACAACGTTTCAGCTCGGTGACAAAGAAAAACCAAAAAGGGGGGGCGGGAGGACGCGGGCGCGGGGAAAGGCGGTTGAAGAGTGTCCCCCTCGTACTCTTTCCATCGTATCATGAGCATTTTACACCATCGCTACCCCCTCACGTCTTTAAAAAGAAAGGGTGGTCTGTGTGATGAGGATTGCGAGTGGCGAAAAGGCGGTATGTACGATGGCAAGAAGTACGACGGGGACAGGATACTGTGTCGATACTCAATGCAGAAAAGCATCTGTGGAACGCATCTGAGTACTGAGCAGACGCAATTTAAATGCTCGAAAAGATTTCTTTCCAAGACGAAGTGCTGTATTGGGACGTTAAGCTTTCTCGAAGCGTTGAGTTTGTTTGGGGATAGGGTGTGGATAGTTTCAAAATCATCCAAAACGGAGTGTTATAAGCTAATTATAAGCTCGGCATTATTCTCACAATGATAATTAGAGGGAAACTTGGTTTTAGCTTATTGTTCCAACGAAATCAAAGTGCTGATCACGCCCGGAAGTAACCCAAACTCGTGCATATCGGAATTCGAACTTAAGGTTTTAGTACCATCGCGCGTGAAATATCTGTTGTTCAGAGACCAGGAAAAGAAAACGGACTTGGCTTATTCCAGAAAAAAATATATAAATGGTAAATCATCAATCGCCGCATGCACACAAAAAACAAAAAGGATATGGAAGTAATTAACTGACGGATATATTGGCTATGCACCGTGGGGAGTTGAACTCCGATTGTCGCTGTCGAGGCCGTTCAGCTCTTTTCTTCATCCCACATATCTCTACGATTCTTCCTTCTGAAATTGGTATGCATACAGGAAGTAAAGAAAGTGGAACATAACGTTTTGTGATGACGAAGGAATATCCTTAAACGAAATGAAAACGCACGGATGTACGAAATGCACATTGAAGCCAAATTTGGTGCAGCAAGAAGAAAGTCGGAACTGGAACTTAAAAAGGGCATTATTGCGCATCGGGGAATTGGAACCCGGCTGCTGCGGTGAAGTGCAGATCTTCGTACACTCTGGAAATGCCATGACAGGAATTCATAATGTAGTCAATCAAGAGGGAGCGTCAAATGCCACTTTCAATTATGAAAGGGCGAAAAAATGTGTACACACTTTGTGACCTGGCTCTCAAAAAGGATTCTGCATCGAGGTATTGAACCATCAAACCTGGCTGGAAATACGTGCCATGCAATTTCCGAAGTGGTGTGTACAGAAATATTAGTAGTACTACCTTGGGCATTCCAGTTACCACAACTTTTAAATCATAAGCGCGTTGAATGAATGGGAAGTCGTGGAGCTTGGACAAATGGCGTTGACTAGAGGTGTAGGAACCAAGCGAAGACGGCAAAACTAAGTGATGGGAGAAACCACAAACCGTAATACTCTGTACGAAGTTCAAAGTGCAGGTTTAAAAGCTGCGGAAGACATTGAAAAAGAAAAAGTATCTCGAAATACCTGAAGACGAAAAGAAAACTGGAATCTGCTTTGTCAGAGCAAAAGCACATTTCGGAACCGAGGAATCAAACCCCAGTCCGCGTAGTGAGAGTCTGGAAATTGCCAATACAGATTGGTAACATTTCCTTATTGTAATCACTTAAAGATAATGTAATCTTCATACAATATAGCACCATACAAAATGAATCCTCACAACCACATCCCCAAGCCGAAAACAAATCTTTCCATGTCTAAACATTCAAGTGCGAGGTTTGAAAAAAGTTGTCACGATATCCGTCTATTTTTTGCACTCAATTTGTCGTATTGCAATGCCAGAAAAGGGCAATAGAGACTTGGAAAGGTCGCATTGGGTAATCGAACCCCTGCCGCTGCGGGGAGTCTGGCACCACATCTTTTGTGCATGGCATATTCAGGGAAAAATTCAAGATTAATCATGTCTCATTATTTTCCAAATTCGTCGCACTGTAATTCCAAAAAAGCGGGCAAAAAGACCACGAAGCACCGCTATTGGCACGTATTCTGCATGGAGGAATAGATCCTCGGCAGCAGCAGGGAATGTATTGAATGATCAACTGTGGAAGGGCGAAAAAAGAAGCAATGAAAATCTCTTCTAAATCGTAATGGGGTGTTGAACCCCAGTAACTGTTGCGGTTGTCAGCGGCACCTTTATGCTCATGCTTCCATATCACTTTTATATAAAATTGGTAGGCAGGATAACCCGTTATAAATCACGGGTATGAGACTGTACAGGGTTTGAGAGAGGAAAAAGATGTGTTCTGGAGATTTCATAACGTACGGAATCAAAAGAAACAGAAGAAGAGGCGAAATTTCTGGAAAAGAATTCGTATAATATTTGCATGTTGAACTTCTCCCACCACTTCCCATTTCTCCTTCCTGCGGACACTCAAGTGGAGAAGCAAAGTTAATAACTATTGCCGGCGTTGAAGCCTTCCCCAACAATCGCACTTGATCCATAACCCCTTCCTAGTCTTTTCGCTTGTCCAAGATTTCCCATCTCACATGAATGCATCATCAAAGATCCCGTTCTGACCTTGAGCATAACTTCAAAGGTGAGGATGCAACCACGTTCACTTCCTCCTTGACCCCGCTCCCACTTATCTGTTGCAAGCGCAATGTTGAGGCCGGATTCCAAGCCGTATTCCAAACGTTCTGTATTCGCAGCGCCTCCCACCCAGTGCTAGTAAGCGTTCTACCCCTCCCCATCACCATACTTCCCGTCCCCGTTTATTTCCAATCCACCTCGGAGTCCGTTACCATCAGAATCAATCATCAAAACCCCCAACCACAATCCGCCCACCTTCCCAACACCCAGTAGTAGTATACATAATAGTACGGATCTATAACACCTGGGGTGGTTGGGAGGGTTGGTATCCCCTGCACAGTTGGCACG